>JBBDGP010004823.1:0-74732 GCA_037952835.1 Lithobates septentrionalis | reverse complement strand
TCGGGATCCTCTAGAAGCTGAGCATCTCAAAGATCACAAAACTGCACCTCCGACCAGGAGGGATTGCATAGATGCCAACTGTTCCGAATTTGCTGGGACAGCCCTGCATCTCTTCCCTTTGTCCCAATGTTGCTGTGGTTGTGTCCATGATCACAACATCGACCTTATTTGAGTTACATTTGGGCATATCAAGCGTGGGCTGTACGTGGGGTGACAATGTCCCAGGGACTGTCTCAAGATGTTGGTAAGTATGAAATTTGAAACCCAGGACAGGAAGAGAAGATCTATCCAACAGGACACAGGCAAAAGAAAAAAAAATTGGAAAGGGTTTTGCCCAATCCCTATTCTATACCAAAGTTTAAGTTTTGACTAGATATACATTTTAGATTGTATTAATAAAAGTACATATTTCAGATGCAGGTAAGTCAAAGTAGTCACTACAACACTACAACAACCTGGTCAAACCTAAGTTGTGTTTAAAGCTTAAGTTTAAAACTTCACCTTTTCTTTAAAAAAATTAAAAAAATTTTTTTTTTAAAAGTTGCTCCTGCTACAATACTCACCTTCTCTTTAGTGATTCACTGTTCAGTGTCAGTTATCTTGGACACACCCTTTTGGGTGCACATCATCACACCAGCCTTAGCTCACAATACTGATGGAAAGTCTAGTGCTTATGGAGTCTAGAAGCTAGAGACTACAAAACATGAGGTCTAAAACAGTGGCGTAACTAGAACCTTCAGGGCCTCTGTGCATAAAACCATGAAGGGCTCCCCTGACCCCTGGCCAGGGCTCTTCCCTCTGAGCCCGGGGGGCGGAATGCCAGGGTCCTGTCAAAAGATGCAAGCTGTGTGACCCTGGTAGTTCCGGCACCGGTGTCAGTATTTTTTTTTTCATTTTTGTTATTTTATTTTTCTTTTACCATTTTTTTTTTTACAATATTATTTTTGTATTATGTGTGCACAATTTTTTTGAGGAGCTCCATTGGGGGGCTTTGGTAAAATATGAGGGGTCTAAACAGATCTCTGATGTCCCCACTTTGAGACTGAGAAAGAAGATTGAGGACACAGCCCTTAATCTCCTTCTCTGCAGCCTAAACTGTACTGAATGAATGGATAGAAATGGCTCTGTACAGAGCTTCCCCTCCATTCACAAACTGAAACATAGTAAACACAATTTACTATGTTTAAGTTATGAATGGTCAGTCAGTGATCGGTACTGATCACTGACTCTCTCCATTTAGAAAAGGAAGGGGCCGGTAAATGACACATTTACCGGACCCTTCCCCACTCTCCATCCTGGCAGATGCTGACAGACAAGGGCGAGGGGCAGGAGAAAGGACAGGGGGGCTGGAAAAAACACGGGGGGCCGCAGAAGGAAACTGTATAGGAGGAACAGTGGGAGCAGCTGCATATAGTGGAACTGATCTGTCCATTTTCCTCCTGAATGCCTGCTTGTCCTCCTCTCCCTCCCGCAGGCATTCAGAGACTGCAGGAGGAAAACGTACAGATCGGTTGCCCTATATGCAGCCGCCCCATCGCTCCTCTTACCCAGGCATACAGGGGGGGCATACGGGCCCCCTGCAGCATGGGGCCGGGGTTGCAATTATGACCCCTGCAACCCCTGTAGGTACGTCACTGGTCTGAAAATAGGTGCAAGGGGCCTTCAGGGAAGAGAAAGGGAGGAGGTGGTCAAACATGGAATTGCACCCTAAATCCTCCATCATCTATTGAGATATGTATGCTCTAGATTGAGCCATAGAGAATAATAGTTGCTCCAAAATAAAACCCATATAACTTATTATTCTCAAGTGAGACATTTCAGAGGAATCCAGAGGGTCACAGGATGTGAACCCTGCCCATCCTTTGCTAGATTAGGGCAACAGGAACTCTGATTTGTCTGCATCTGATGCCTGTTAGACATGTGCACAGCCAAAAAAATTCATTCATTTCCGTTTTCGTTTCATTAGTTTATTATTTTTTTCGTTTTTCGGGTCATTCGTTATGATTGCGATTCGTAAATTCGTTCATTCGTAAATTCGTAAATGCGTTCATTCGTACATTCGTAATTCGAACATTCGTACATTCGTTCATTCGTACATTCGTACATTTTTACATTTGTACATTTGTACATTCGTAAATTCGTACATTTGTACATTCGTAAATTCGTACATTCGTAAATTCGTACATTTGTAAATTCGAAGTTTGAAAATCCAAAAACCCGAAAATTCAAAAATCTGAAATAGTAACTAACTATTAAATTATAGGTATTGTAATTTCCTTTCAAACTTGACGGTCAGTGAACGTAACAAATATAAATTTAACCGAAGTTACGAATTATCCAAAACGAATGCTGCATCTAAACAAATGGAACAGGACAAATTAATAATCAATAATAATAATAAAACATTGTTATTATTATTATTGTTATTTATTATTATTAATTCATTACGTTCCATTCTGTTTTTTCGGATCATTCATAACTTCGGATAAATTTGTATGTGTTACGTTCACTAACAGCCAAATTTAAAAGGAAATTACAATACCTATAAATTAAAAGTTACTAGTAATTACTAATAGTTAAGTTATTATTAGTTAACTATTATTTCAGATTTCCGAATTTTCGAATTTACAAATTTACGAATTCACTAATTTACTAATGTACGAATGCACGAATGTACGAATGTACGAATGTAAATTGCGAATGTACGAATGCCCGAATTTACGAATGTCCAATTTTATCGAATTTACGAATATTCGGAAAAAATTCGTTAAACGGGTTTTCGTTAATTCGGATATTCCCGAATTAACGAATTTGTCGAAATTCGTTAAAAAACTAATTCGGAACGAAACGAATTGCACATGCCTAATGCCTGTACTTTCATTTTATTATTTGAAAAAGAAGGCAGAGAAGTAAGCAAAACACTTTGGCATGCATGTTGGGCGTCAAACAATGCTGTCTAATTTGAAACATATGTAAATAAACTAAATAGTAAACATACATATAGAAAAAATATGCAAATTTACAAGAAAATGCACATAGATCAATAGGTGTCCATGCTTACTGATAGCATATAAGTATGCAAATAATCCCACAGCGTGATAATTCGTTTTGCCATTGAGCATTTGGCAACATCACTTTGCACAGGTAAAGAAAATGTATAGTGTTTTGAATAATTATTTCAATATACATAAGGTTGCTATGTCTTCTGGAAGAAAAAATCAGCTATTTCCTACTAAAACACTGCCATCAAATCTAATTTTGACAAACCAAGCTGGTGCACACACGTCCATCACACCTATATGAGCTTGTTGGCCACCATATTCCAAAACTATGGACAAAAATCTGAAGTTGTCCACCCTGCACTATTTTCCCTTTTTCAACTATAACAGCCTCCACTCTTCTGGGAAGGTTTTCCACAAGATTTTGGAGTGTGCCTGTGGGAATCTATGCCCATTAAGCCAAAACAGCATTTGTGAAGTCAAGTTCTGATGTTGGAGGGAAAGACTTGGATCTCAGTCGGCGATCCAGTGCATCCCAAAGGTGTTCAGTAGAGTTGAGGTCAGAGCTCTGTGCACTCGAGTTCCCCCACAATAAACTCCCCAAATCATGTCTTTGTGGAGCTGGCATTGTGCACAGGGTTATATCACACCGGAACAGAAAATGGCTTTCCCAAAATGTAAAGGTTGAAGGCATGCATGTCTTAAATGTCTAACAAATCCCTTTACTAGGAACACCTGAACTTAATAAGTTGGAGGAGTGTCGATCAGGTGTCTACAAAGGTTTGGCCATTATTGTGTAGATGTAAATGAGATTAACTTACTCTAAATTACTCTCATTCTAAATACCAAGTGGCTACCGGGTTCTCTCTCCTGTTTTCTCTTCTCATATTTTCTGGGTCCTGGATGCTCCCTTCCCCCTCTCTACCCTCCCATCCATATCCATGCTATACCCCCAGCCACTACCCTCCCAATTCCTGACCTCCCCCCTTCTCCTTTTTAATACCCAAATTATTTTTGCAAGTCCCAGGGGACTCTCCCCCGGGTAACCTCAGACCTTTCCAAATATCCCTACGTAATACCTTGGTCTCCCACCCATGCCAGCACACCTCCCTAACCCATCCCTTCCACCTCCAAACTCTGGAGTGGGTGTTGAGGAGCGCCCAGTATAAAAGTCTGTGACACTCAGAGGTTTATTCCATATATTTTTGAATAAGAGCCTCAGGTGAATCCAATGTGTTTTGGGGGGAACTTTTGTCATCTACTGAATGTTCTCTTTGTGACTATCAGAGAGGCAGCAGCCTTGGACTGGACCAAGGTTCTTTTTACACTACACCCTCACTGCATATCAGCCCCTTTAAAGGAGTACCTACTCTTCTAAATGCAGAAGTACCAATGCTCCTTTCTATTTGTCCAGTGCTATCACATATACAAACCAGCTTCCACCCCCAAGCCAACTATATGTACTACTATACCCCAACCTGTCCCTACTCATCCAACATTCCTGTTAAAAACAATAGGATTTCTTTGCACTACTCATTGATAATGTATGTTTTTTTATACTTTAAAACCAATAACATTTTTGTATAAAGAAATAACACTCTTGTGCCGCGTACACGCGATCGGATTTTCCGACAACAAATGTTGGATGTGAGCTTGTTGGCGGAAAGTCGGAATTTCCGCCAACAAATGTTGGCTAGCAGGTTCTCAAATTTTCCGCCAACAAATTTTTGTTGTCGGACTTTCCGATCGTGTGTACACAAGTCCGTTGCACAAAAGTCCACGCATGCTCAGGATCAATGCTCACCAAACACAACATTAGCAGAAGGAGCCCAAAGGGTGGCGCATGACTATTGAACTTTCTTTTTTTCGGCTCGCCGTACGTCTTGTACGTCACTACATTCGTAATTGTTGGCCAACATTTGTGTGACTGTGTGTATGCAAGACAAGTTGGAGCCAGAAACCTACAAAATTCCACGGTTTTGTTGTCGGAAAGTCCAATCGTGTGTACGGGGCATTACGGTATGGATGATGTTAGAGAAGCAGAATTGTTGTAGTAGCTTATCTACTCTGCCTGTAGTGGCTTATCTACACATATCTAAATTCACTACAAAAATTAGGCATCGGTAAGCATGTAAAACTATGAAAATCAAATTGAAAATTACTTTCTAATGTATCTATAGACTTCACTTGAATAAGCTTTAAATAGCTTTGGGAAGGGATAGAACCTCTGTCAGGGTATTTCTGCTGTCTAGGGAGATGAATCATGTCTGTATTTCCAGGCAATCATTGTCACCAGAGCTTAAAATTCTGGCAAATCCAAAATGTGTCACTGGAACAGGAGGTGAGAGGAAATCTCTGATTGGGGAAACTTGTTTCAGTGACAACTGAGAGGCAATTTCAGTTCTTTCAGTCTTGTGGTTGCCAAAACCAGCTGCTGTCAAGACCTTTACTTGTAATCACATTGGAAGAAATATTAGGCTGGGTTCACACTGGTGCGACACGACAGCCGTCCTACTGTGGATCCGACTTTGCCCTGCGACATGAAGCCGGCATATGTCCGACTTTCAATGAACGGGGATCCGACTTGGATCCCCGCCAATGCCCGGCACTGTGTTTGGTATGAATCTTTAGGGGGAACTCCGCGCCAAATTTTAAATAAAAAAACCGGCATGGGTTCCCCCTCCAAGAGCATACCAGGCCCTTGGGTCTGGTATGGACCTTAAGGGGAACCCCCTACGCCGAAAAAACGGCGTGGGGGTCCCCCCCAATCCATACCAGACCCTTATCCGAGCACACAGCCCGGCCGGACAGGAATGGGGGTGGGGACGAGCGAGCGCCCCCCCCTCCTGAACCGTACCAGGTCACATGCCCTCAACATGGGGGGGTTGGTGACTTGGTGGAGGGGGCGCACTGCGGCCCCCCCACCCCAAAGCACCTTGTCCCCATGTTGATGAGGACAAGGGCCTCTTCCCGACAACCCTGGCCGTTGGTTGTCGGGGTCTGCGGGCGGGGGGCTTATCGGAATCCGGGAGCCCCCTTTAATAAGGGGGCCCCCAGATCCCGGCCCCCCACCCTATGTGAATGAGTATGGGGTACATAGTACCCCTACCCATTCACCTAGGGAAAGTGTCAATTAAAAAAAAAAACAACACTACACAGATTTTTAAAGTAATTTATTAGACAGCTCCGGGGGTCTTCTTCCGACTTCGGGGGTCTCTCCGGTTCTTCTCCACGCTCTCCGGATCTTCTGCCGGGCTCCTCCGCTCTCTTCTGCTCTTTTGCCGCTCTTTTGCTATAGCGGAGGAGCCAGGTCTTCAGTCTTCTGCCTTCTGCCCTCTTCTCTTCTTCTGATGTTGACACGACGCTCTCTCCGGCTGGAATGCTCTCTGTGCGCTCTGCTACGGCTTATATAGGCGGTGACCCCGCCCCCTTATGCCGTCACAGTCCCTGGGCATGCTGGGACTGTGACGTTTTAGAGGGCGTGGTCATCACCCGAGGACCACGCCCCCTTATGCCGTCACAATCCCAGCATGCCCAGGGATTGTGACGGCATAAGGGGGCGGGGTCACCGCCTATATAAGCCATAGCAGAGCGCACAGAGAGCATTCCAGCCGGAGAGAGCGTCGTGTCAACATCAGAAGAAGAGAAGAGGGCAGAAGGCAGAAGACTGAAGACTGAAGACCTGGCTATAGCAAAAGAGCGGCAAAAGAGCAGAAGAGAGCGGAGGAGCCCGGCAGAAGATCCGGAGAGCGTGGAGAAGAACCAGAGAGACCCCCGAAGTCGGAAGAAGACCCCCGGAGCTGTCTAATAAATTACTTTAAAAATCTGTGTAGTGTTTTTTTTTTTAATTGACACTTTCCCTAGGTGAATGGGTAGGGGTACGATGTACCCCATACTCATTCACATAGGGTGGGGGCCGGGATCTGGGGGCCCTCTTATTAAAGGGGGCTCCCGGATTCCGATAAGCCCCCCGCCCGCAGACCCCGACAACCAACGGCCAGGGTTGTCGGGAAGAGGCCCTTGTCCTCATCAACATGGGGACAAGGTGCTTTGGGGTGGGGGGGCCGCAGTGCGCCCCCTCCCCCAAGGCACCAACCCCCTCATGTTGAGGGCATGCGACCTGGTACGGCTCAGGAGGGGGGGGGTGCTCGCTCGCTGTCCGGCCGGGCTGTGTGCTCGGATAAGGGTCTGGTATGGATTGGGGGGGACCCTCACACCGTTTTTTCGGCGTAGGGGGTTCCCCTCAAGGTCCATACCAGACCCAAGGGCCTGGTGTGCTCCTGGAGGGGGAAGCCATGCCGGTTTTTTCTTTAAAATTTGGTGCGGAGTTCCCCCTCAAGATCATCAGAGCACAAGTCGCGTGCCGAAGTCGGATCATGCGAGACGGCGATCCGACTTTGATCCGACTTCAATGATAGTCAATAGGCTGAAGTAGGATCAAAGTCGGACCAAAGTAGTACAGGGAGCATTTCTAAAGTCGGAACGACTTGTGTCGGACCAGTTAGCACGGCTCCCATAGGGAAACATTGGATTTCACACGTCATGCGACATGAGCTCCCAATGTCGGAGCGTTTGTCGGACCAGTGTGAACCCAGCCTCAAGGTCCAGTTCACTTTTAGTTCACTCACATTGCTTTCAATCAAGTCCTGATGACGAGGCATTTTGGACACTCAAAACATGTTGCTTACTCTTTGCATTGCCCCCCAGACTTTTATTGAAATAAAGTTATCTGAACCTTTTAGCAGTGGTGCGGCGCTTCAGTTTACCTCTTTGTTACATTACACCACAAGCCAAGGAGACAGTGGAGATCCTCTGGGGTGTAGAAGCTGCCTGCCCGGATTATTTACATCAACATCAATACTTTAAGATAATACAAACAAAAAAGAAGCACTAATTCCAATCAATTCAATCAATCAATTCCCAGCATGTGTTAGGCATTTAACACCAATTTTATGAAGATACATGCTGAATAAATCTAAAACATATACAATAAAACAAAAATGTAGATGCATGTAGATTAGTGGCTGGGTGCATGGATTAGGGTGGACCGGCCGCCACTGGTCAGGATCCGCCCACATGCCTGGACTGGCAGCCAGCTCAGCCTGAGTCAGCTGCTCCCTCACTCTCCACAGCCCAGCGCTCCATTGCGCCGACCCAAGCCATCAGCAATGTTTGATCACTTCTGAGTGTTAGAGCCAGGGGCGATAGATGCATCCAGCTAGGCAAGTATGAATCTGAAAAAAAACTCAAACCCCATACTTTTCTTTTAGGGATTGGACCTTTTTGGATGGCGATCCTCTAAGGAAGGTCACCAAGTTACGATATGTGGATACACTTTCTTTATGGACACTTTTTTGCTTTATTTTATATGTTAGATTTTTCTGTATGTATTTTTGCAAAATTGGTGTTGAATGCCTATAACATGCTGGTAATTGAATTGGAATTAGCACTGCTTTTTGGTTTGTATTATTTGGTTGACTGCTATCACAGTATTAACCGCCTGCCGACCAGCTCACGCCGATATACGTCGGCAGAAGGGCACGTACAGGCAGATTGACATACCTGTATGTTGCCCTTTAACAAGCGGTTTGCGGCTTCCGTGAGTGTGATCGCGGGTCCCGCGGACTCGATGTCCGCAGGGATACCCGCAATCGCCTCACGGAGAGGAAGAACGGGGAAATGCTGATGCATTTCCCCGTTCTGCCTAGTGACACTAACACTGTTCACACTGATCACAGCTCCCTGTAATCTGGAGCGGTGATCAGTGCCATGTCATACATAGCTCCTCCCCCCCACAGTTAGAATCACTACCTAGGACACACTTAACCCCTACAGTGCCATCTAGTGGTTAACCCCCTCACTGCCAGTCACATTTACACAGTAATCAATGCAATTTTAATTGCACTGATCGCTGTATAAATGTGAATGGTCCCAAAATCGTGCCAAAAGTGTCCGATCTGTCCGCCATAATGTCGCTGACTCGATAAAAATTTATGATTCGAAAGTTATTTTTCCACTTTCCTCGACACTCTTATGATTTAATCACTGAAAGGGACAGGCAGGTGACACATTTAGTCCCTGGTATAGCAATGCAGCTTCTGTGTCACCTATCCTCCTCCAGACTACTCAGTGAACAATGAATCAGCATCATTACCTTGGTCCAATTGGGTTGAAGCCAGAAATAGTAAAGCTGAACCTGAAAGTGGTGTTTTTCCTGACTATATATTTTGGCATAAGGTGTGGGAATCACAAGATTGGCTGAACAGAATAATAAAAAAAAAACATATATGTACTTCAACAGTGCATTTACTTCTCTTCCATGAGTTCTACCCTATATCAGTAAGCTGCCTTATGATCAGTATTCTTTTCTTGGCTCTTTTAAAAATGGGCCATATTTGTCAACAGACGAAGCCATTCTCGCTGCCTTTTACAAGCTCTTTGTACAGCAATATTCTGTAACATGTGTGCCATTTAGCAAAGGGTACCAATTAATTTCAGGTGTCTCGAGCAAAGGCAAATGGACATTGACTAAAACAAGTAATAATGTATCCCGAATAAGCTAATGAATCACAGCTGCCCTTTATCCAAGCTGATTGGACTCTGCTAATAGCAAGTCCTCCTGAGTGTGATTTATCAGTGTGTCTGAAATAAGAACGGTCTGCATTGCCACATTGCAACCAACGAGATCTAATAGCTCACTCTTCATCTGTCATTTTCCAATCAGTCTGACTAGTTCATAAATTAAAACACAGATGATTATTATTATTTTTATAAGTATTTATATGGAGCAGTCAATGTAGGCAGCACATGACATATTCTACATTCATATCAGTCCTTGTCCTCAAGGAGCTTACAATCTAAGGTCCCTGTCTCACATGCACATATACTAGGGCAATTTAGACAGCAACCAAGGTACCTACCGGCATGTGTTTGGAATATGGGAGGAAACCATGGGTAATCCATCCAAGCACAAGGAGAACACGTAAATTACATGAGGATAGTGTTCTGGTTGGGATTCAAAACGAGGACCCTAGTGGTGCAAGACCAAATGAGATCATTGTTAATGTGTCTGAAAAAGTTTCCTATTGCTTGTGAGTTGCACTTATAAATTGAGTAGGAAAATTAAGAGAGGTGGGAACTAGACAAAGCCCGACCCCTGAGCAGGGAACCAGCTGCAGCTGCACCTTCTGGAACCGCAATCCTTACACCACTTAAACATGTGATATTGATAATGGGTTATGTTGACAGCTTTCAATGAGGCAAATCAGCACTGCGTTAGCAATTGAAATGAAAATATACCATTAATATGCAAAAGACTGGGACCATATACACAACTTTTTGAGATTAGATAAAGCAGTGGTCTCCAAACTGTGGCCTGTGGGTTGGATGCAGCCCTTTGCTTGAATTTATCCAGCTCTTGGGGCACTATTCCTCCTACTGACATCAATGGGGCATATTCCTGCCACTGATACCAACAATGGGGCGCAATTCCTCCCACTGACACCCAATGATGAAATGTGGGATGTTATACTTCCTACTGATCTAAATGATGGAACACTATTCCTCCCAATGATAGCAATGGTAGGGCACGATTCCCTCCACTGACACTGAAAACAGGGAACTATCCTTCCACTGACACTAATGATGGGGCACTATTCCTCCCACTGACCACCAATCTAGAGGCATTATTTATTCTTCACTGACGCTGGGGCATTTTATAGTCCCACTGGCATCAGTTAGTTATCAGTTAGTTTGGCCCCCCTACAGTCTGGAGGACAGTAAACTGACCCTTCATTTATAAAGTATGGAGACCCCTGAGATAGAGGAATACCCTTTGGCAGACAGGTCATACCCTACCATGTCTTCATATAAATGGACCATGAAGACGGTTTAGTGCAAAAGCATTGATAAAGCAAAAAGCATTGATAAATAGTACATTTTTTTATAGAGGCCTTTAAATCATACTAAAGAAGAGGGACAACTAAGGAGTAATGAGAGAGAGGAATTTGGTTCAGAAAAAAGGACAGTCCCTCCAAATGAGGAACAATTGGGAGCTCTGCTAAGAAAAACAATTATGTAGGATGCAGGGGGGAGTGATTCCCCCGCCAACCTCATAGTAGATCTTTCCTTTTTTAGTTCATGTCCACTTTAGACTTTTCTTTTCTTTAACCACTTAAGGACCGGAAGGATTTACCCCCTTAATAACCAGGCCATTTTTTGTGATATGGCACTGCGTTACTTTAACTGACAATTGCGCAGTCGTGGGACGCTGTACCCAAAAAAAATTGATGTCCTTTTTTTCCCACAAATAGAGCTTTGGTATTTGATCACCTCTGCTTTTTTTTTTTTGCACTATAAACAAAAAAAGACCGTCAATTTTGAGAAAAAACAATATTTTTTATTTTCTGCTATAAAACCATATCCAATAAAAAAAATGGAAAAAATCATTTCTAATTTCTTCATCAATTTAGGCCAATATGTACTCTGCTACATAGTTTTGCTAAAAAAAAAACAACCCAATAAGCGTATATTGATTGGTTTGCGCAAAAGTTGTAGCGTCTACAAAATAGGGGATAGATTTATGGCATTTTTTTTTTTCTTACTAGTAATGGCGATGATCAGCGATTTTTAGCGCGACATTACGGTGGACAGATCAGACACCTAACTGACATTTTGACACTTTTTTGGGAACCAGTGACATTATTACAGTGATCCGTGCTAAAAATATGCACTGTAATGCCCTGTACACACGATCGGACATTGATCGGACATTCCGACAACAAAATCCATAGATTTTCTCCGACAGATGTTGGCTAAAACTTGTCTTGCATACACACGGTCACACAAAGTTGTCGGAAAATCCGATCGTACTAAATGCGGTGACGTAAAACGCGTACGTTGGGACTATAAATGGGGCAGTAGCCAATAGATTTAGTCTCTTAATTTATTCTGAGCATGCGTGGCACTTTGTGCGTCGGATTTGTGTACACACGATCGTAATTTCCGACAACGGATTTTGTTGTCGGAAAACTTTATAGCCTGCTCTCAAACTTTGTGTGTCGGAAATTCCGATGGAAAATGTGTGATGGAGCCCACACACGGTCGGAATTTCTGACAACAAGGTCCTATCACACATTTTCCATCAGAAAATCCGACCGTGTGTACGGGGCCATTATTGTACTGACAGTGGCAGGGAAGAGGTTAACATCAGGGGCGATCCAGGGGTTAACTGTGTTCCCTGGGTGTGTTTACTAACTGTATGGGGGAGGGGCTGCCTGGGATAACACAGAGATCCGTCTTCCTCCATAGCAGAAAGACAAGATCTCAATGTAATCCCCTGTCAGAACTGTCTTGTTTACTTCGGCAGATCCCCGTTCTGTCTCTGCGGGGAACGATCATGGGTGGCTAGCGGACATCGAGTCCGCCAGACCTGCTGATTGGCTCCCCCGCTGGCCGATCGGCGCGTGCGCGCCCACACGGAGCCGTGCATGAGATTCGCGCAGCCGAGCCACCCTGCCGGCAAGCGGTTAAAGTACATTTATCCTGCCTTCCTAACCTCCCTCTTCCCAGATAAAAGTACTTGCCTTCATACATCTCTATTACAAGTGTGTATATGCGTGTGGTTGGGGGGGGGGGGGGGGGGGGCATTGTTTTTTTATTTCAATTCATCTTGCAGGAAGTAACAAGGACACTGCATTTCTGGCAGGATCAACATGTATTTTCTGTACTTGCTGAAACTGTTAGTGTGAAAAATGAAAGCTAATGCAGCCACCATATCTAAGGACTGGTAAGATGAAATATATTACATTTTTGTTCTCGAGTTTAGTTATCCTTTAAATATTGGAAGGTGACATCTCCACTGCCTAATGAACTGAAGCAGAGGCTCACATGACATAAGTGCTTAGTGGCGGCATGGTAATGCCGTATGACTACCGTGCTGTATCTCTGTCTGCCCTGACAGCTTTAAGAAAGCATAGAAAATCAGGCAATTAGTAATTGTCCTCCTGCTGTTATACAGCGCAATAGAGAGGAAGCAAGAGACTTTGGGACTCATATATGAGTGTTCGAAGAAAATGTGATCTTTTTACCTGTAGCAACAATTCAGCTTCCAATTATCATCCTTAGACAGGTTTGGAAAAGTAAAGGGAGGATATTTAAAGTGTATGTAAGCCCTAAATCTATTTTCCGGGAAGTTTGGCATCATGCCTCACTGTATACGACTTCCTCGTCTTTTTTTTTTTTGTGAATTTGTTGCAAAACAAGCTGACAACACTAAGCCATTGCTTCACAATGCATCTAGAGAGGTCAGATGGGGCTTCTTCTACTGCTTGTTAGGAATGTGTGAATAGTTTAAAGCAGAAGTAAAGTATTTTTTTTTTCTTCTTGGTGTACAATGTGCTGTAAATAAACAATTCTGTGCATAGCTCCCAACTGTCCCTGATTTGGAGGGACTGTCCCTGATTTGATGCAATGTCCCTCTGTCCTCCTCATTGTCCCTCATTTGTCCCTCATTTTGCTCTGATCTATATAATTATATATAAAATGCACTTTTTATCTTTCAAAAAGTGTCTCCCAGTGCTAAACCTTTCCTCCAAATTCTAAATTGCTGCATTTGTAAATTTTAAAAGCCAATATAAAGGAGTAGTAGTGGTAGAGGTTTTGGTTAATTCTCCTTTAAGGGGGTGTGGCAGGGGGCGTGTCCTTTGCCTACATACATTTGCTGGTAGGTGTCCCTCATTCCCATCTCAAAATGTTGGGAAGTATGCTCTGTGCCAGGGTGAAGTAACTCCCATGTGTGTGCGTGGCAGTTACATCATCCTGGCCAATCAAGAAGGCAAGGACTCTGAACCCAGAAGAAGTCCAGGGAAGATGGAAGTACCCCAGAACTAAAGAAGCAGTTAACCCTTGCGGGGTCAGCCTCGCTGCAAGGGAGGATTTTTGTCTTCACTGGAGTTCAACTTTAAACTTTTTCATAAAAGTATCTTATATTTAAATCGTGAACTCTCTCTTTCAAAATGTCTAAAATTTTAAAAAATACCTTTACCTTTCCTTTGCTCGACCACTGCTTGGTTCAGCATCAGGAGCCAAAGAAAATACCTGGTCCACTACGTTGGCTACAAGAAGCTTGCATGCATGAATGGTCCTTTCACTCCAGGTGGATGAATAGAAAGGAAATACATCTGCATTAAAAGAGAAGTATGGGAATGTTTTTTCTTTTTTTTCCTTTTTTTTAATCATATTTACCTATGGCTCTAACGCTGCGTACACACGGGCAAACTTTGCGACCGGACTGGTCCGACTGACTTTCTGACGGACTTTCGACGGACTTTCAACGGACTTTTGACGGACTTTCGACGGACTTATAAACGAACGGACTTGCCTACACACGATCACACCAAAGTCCGACGGATTTGTACGTGATGACGTACAACCGGACTAAAATAAGGAAGTTGATAGCCAGTAGCCAATAGCTGCTCTAGCGTGGGTTTTCGTCCGTCGGACTAGCATACAGACGAGCGGATTTTTCGACCGGACTCGTGTCCGTCGGAAAGATTTGAAGCATGTTTCAAATCTAAAGTCCGTCAGATTTTCGACTGGAAAAGTCTGCTGAAGGTCCGATTAAGCCCACACACAATCAGATTGTCCGCCGGACTCAGTCCGTCGGACCAATCGGGTCAAAAAGTCCGCTCGTTTGTACGCTGCATAAGACTCTGAGAACTGAGCAATCAAACATTGCCGATCGCTCGGTTCTCAGAGCTCTGTGAGCAGAGAGGTGGTGTCTGTCAGTCTCCGGTTCTCTGCTCTGCCCCCCCCGCTCTCACTGGAGCGCTGGGCTGTGGAGGGGGCGGGAGCGGCCAGCTTAGGCTCTCACTGAAAGCCTGAGCCAGGTGCAATCCAGGCATTTGGGCGGATCCCGACCATATGGTCACGATCTTTCCCGAGCCTGAACCGGCTCTGTGACATCAGCCGACAGCGGGCTTCAGCCCGCTGTCTGCTAAGAACGGGTCCTATGAGTGCAGAACAAACTGCACTCCTGTGATCCACAGAAGTACAGCCAAACAAGCTTCAGCTGTACTTCTCCTTTAAAGTAGTCCTTCTGCTTTGGCCTCCATAGCACAGATTCACTTTAAGGCAGCGTTTCTCAAATTTTTTACCGCACCAGAGGAACTCTTGATTTTCAGGTCTCAGCAAATCCTTGCTAAAACAAATTCAGTGGGAAAAATGCCCCCTACATTGGTGGTCAGAATGGCACCCTTACAGATTATTGATGTCATGCCGGTAAGTGGGGTGCAGATTGTGCGGGGGCAATAATTCACACAGTTCCATGCAACGTAAAACTTGTATTAAGGGAATGTAGCAGCAGTTTAAATCCAACCTGGTGGGAAAGCTACCCAGCCAGGTGCACTCACAGTTTCCAACAACACTAAGGAGCAGATTCCAGCCAGGCTGACAGCATCTGTTGAGAGGGGGCAGAATACAGCCTGGCCATCTTGTGCCCAATCGGGAGGGTGTCCAGAAGAGATGCAACCCTACACTTTCCCTCCTAGTCAGAAACCTTTCCCTAGCACTAGTACTGTCCCTCACAGGTGGTGTACCTGTTCCTACTCTACAAACTTGCAAAAAAGCATGCCAAACCTGGGAGACAGGGCTTTTAAGAAGGTTCTCCCTGACCCAAGATGGTTGCCAGAGTCACATGGGGCAGCAGCATCCAGTTGGATCGCTTCCCTGGTGACCCAGGAAACCACAGAGGAACCATGTTCCTCCTGACTTCCTCTCCATCTGCAGTACCGCTGTGGATAGCGCCACCCGCAGTAGAGAAAGTAGACTGCCGCTGCCTACATGCCACGGATTCTGCCAATAACCATGCAGGCACCATTAACTAGCCAACTCCTAGCAACCTCAGGAGGTACCCTTAGTTTCTATGGAGCCCTGGCTGAGAATGGCTACTTTAAGGGCTTTAAGAAAGCCATTCAGGGCTGGCTAGAAGCCTTGGAAAATGCTCTTCAGAACACCGTTTACAAACTAGAGCTGGCATGAACTGGCCCTAAGTATCCATCTATTGTGTTGGAAAATACAGGTGCTGAAAGACAAAGCAGCTGCGAAATGACAGCAGTCCAAACACATCCTGCCACTCTGTGCCCGGCCTTTTAAACCCTCTCTGGGGACTCTGCAGTGGAAAAGAAAATATTGGATTCTTGCAAACAAATAATAATTACATCGCTAATACCCAGGTTTCACCTTGTTGACTCAGAAGAATCTCATAAAATCCCCATCTCTGCTATCTCCATCAGCTACTGCAGTTGTGCTGACGCATAAGCACCGGCCTACGTGGGAATTGTTTAATTACAACAATCTGCGCAGCAAATTGTTTTATCATATTTCAGACACAGGCTGAATGTTATTTTGTTTCCCAGTTAACAGGATGGCGTCACGTTGAAGATGCAGCTTCAAAGGTATACTCCAGGCAGCAATGGAATCCGAACAGATAGGCCGGGTGATGTACTGTATGATGGCCAGTCTGTTAACTGCCAGTGATGTCATCTCTAATCACAATGCCTACTTGTTTCCAAAAAGTGAACTTGTCACTAAATCTAGAGTCTTTTTGTATTCATTTTGGATGGAATAGAGAAGAGTTAAAACCTCTGAACATTTTTTTGTTGCTGTCTGTGTCCCATTGGGGACATTTTCATTACTTCCTGTCCTGTAGACACAACAGGAAGTTAGAGGAAAGTTCGCTAAAACCCCTCTTAGACAGTTACATAGTTGGTGAGGTCCAACCTGTGTGTGTGCTTTTATGTCAATATTACATTGTATATCCCTGTATGTTGTGGTTGTTTAGGTGCCTATCTAATAGTTTTTTGAAATTATTGATGCTCCCCGCTGAAACCACTGCTTGTGGAAGAGAATTCCACATCCTGTCCGGGTTTTACCCATATATCTGTAAACTCAATAAAAACATGATTATAAAAAAACAAAAACAAAAATGTTGCACCCGGGCCTCCGAGGGTCATAGAGATGACTGGGGACCATCTGATCACCAGAAATATCTATGATCAACTTCCGGCGGCGACCAAGTCGTTCTCCGGCTCGCCGATCGCACGGGCGAGCTCGGGGAAGCGCCAGAGGGCGGCAGGGAGGAGGAGCGGGGGAGTCCCCTCCAGCCACCTGTAAGAACGTTTAAGCAGCTGAACTGCCTCTATGATTGTTCTTACGGTGCACAGAATCGCCAGTCGAAAAAGATGATATCTGGATGATGCCTGTAGCTGCAGGCATCATGCAGATATCCCCACTCAAAGTCCAGGACGTCATGGGCTGGAATTGGCAACTGCCATGATGCTGCACATGTTATCAGTTATGGCACCAGCCATTGGATGGTTTGACAGTTTGGTTGAGAGCACATCCAATGTGACAGTTACATTCCCAACATGTGCCGGGAATGTAACTGTTTTTTAAACTGTTAAATCTATGGGTTGACTTCCGCTTTAAATAGGTCAGTCACAGCAGGACAACGCTGGTTTTGCTGGGCAGGTGGCTGTGTGTTTTAAAGTGGAGTTCCACCCACTTTTACAACTCTTCAGCATCCCTCACTAAACTGTGCACTGTAAACGAATTGGATATTTAAAAAAAAAAATTCTCAGCACCTACTGTATATCTGCTGTATTCATTTTTCACTTCCTCCTCCCTGGCCGTGGCCCATCGCATCATTTCCTGTTTGCAATGCCTTCTGGGAAGGGGCGGCAACTTCCTCTGACACTGCCGTTGCTATGGAAACCTGACCTCAAACCTATTACACTGCTTGTGCTGCACTGAGCATGTGTGAGATCTGCAAGGATGAGATCCAGGAAGAAATACAGTCTGGCTTCAGATGCCCACACTTAAGATGGCCACGGCCTGCTGCAAGTTTAAAAAATAACAAACTACTGCTAGAAAACTAACAAAACAGACCTTAGTTTACAGACTAACTTTACTAGAATACATTAAGCTTGTGTATTATAGGGGTATTTTTATTTAAAAAGTATAATTTCGGCCGGAACACCACTTTAAAGAGAGCCCAACAATACAAGTATGAGGGGAAAAAACATGGCAGGGCTATGAGATTGGATTAGGGTTGCCACCTTTTCTTCAATCCAAACTCGAACACTTTAGCGGCGCGCAGCAATTTATTTTAGGGAACACTGTGGACTCTGGTGTAAAGAGGAACTCTGATGTAAGGGGGTTTCTGCTCACCAAAGCTCTCACTTACTTTAGAGTTCCCAGCATTTACCCTAAATCAGGGTTCCCAAAGCCCCTCCCCTTACATCAGAGTCCACAGGGCACCCTATACATCAGAGTCCCCCTTATCTTAGTGCACACACTCGCTCAGAGACAGGAGAGAGAAGGAAGGAAGGGGGGGGAGACTTCAGGCATTGGATGTTGAGCTCACTCACCCGAGGATGGAGGCTCAAGCATTGGCACATTTCATCTAGATGTATCTTCCGGCTGCTGAGCTTCATATTTCCAGCCCATGCATCCCTTTCCCCGAGCATTGAACACCGTGGAATGGAGTGTGGGTGGGCAGACACAGGGGTAAGGGCAGAAGGAGCAAGAGGAAATCAAGCCCTCTCTCCTCTCCTGTCCATATATGGGGGTGGGGCCCGTGTGCAGTCCCGATTGTGGTACTCAGTTACTTGGGGAACTGCAGTTCATTCTTAATAAGGTGTCTGGGTTTCAGGAGGTCTGAAACCCGGACACACGATTCCAAACCTGGACTGTCCGGGTGAATCCCAGATGGGTGGCAACCCTAGATTGGATTCCCATTATCGCGGTGCATCTTTCTAAATGGCACTCCAATGTACCTTGCTCACAGATGTGTGTTTCTGCATGCACCTTTTTGGTACATTATGTAGCCTATTCATATCAATAGGCTGCCTTAACGTACATTTATATGACAAACCAAGCATCTGAACCGATGTGCATTAAATACACCAAAAAGATGTAAATGGGCCTAATGCCCCATACACACGAGCGGAAATTCCGCCAGCAAAAGTCCGATGTGAGCTTTTGGTCGGAAATTCTGACCGTGTGTATGCTCCATCGGACTTTTGCTGGCGGAATTTCCACCAGCAACAGATTGAGAGCAGGTTCTCTATTTTTCCATCGGAAAAAGTTCCTATCGGAAATTCCGTTTGTCTGTATGCAATTCTGATGCGCAAAAAAACTTCATTTTTGCGGCTCGTCATAGTGTTGTATGTCACCGCGTTCTTGACGGTCGAAAGTTCAGAGAACTTTTGTGTGACCGTGTGTATGCAAGCCAAGCTTGAGCGGAAGCCCGTCCGAAAAACCATCCAAGCTCGTGTGTACGGGGCATAAGAATTTCTTGGCTGTCATTCTCATTCTATGGAATCAGTACATAGTTGCATACAGGGCTTTTTTTCAGCGGGAACGCGGGGGAACGCCGTTCCGGCACCTTCAGCACTGAATGTATGTAATGGCAAGGGGTGCTGGATTGTGTTACAGTGTCTATTGATGCTGGCTGCTGGGGGATCTATTGTTACTGGAGGTGCTATTTTTTGCAGGGGTTTATTGTTGCTGGGGAGGTCTATTGTTGTTGCTGGTGGACCTATTGTCTCTGTAAGCAATCTTTTTCTGCAGGGGGGAGGTCTGTTGTTGCTGGCGGGTGATCTATTCTTGCTAGGGGGGGGGTCAGTTGTTGTTGGGCGGGATTTACTGTTGAGGGAGCAGTCTATTGTAGCTGGCGGCTGGAGGGTCTATTGATGTTGTCTGTGGGGGGGGGGGGGGGGTCTGATGTTGCTGCTGGGGGTCTATTGTTGCTGGAGGGGGGTATTTTTTGCAGGTGGTCCGTTGTTGCTGGGGGGAGGGGGGGAGGGGTCTATTGGTGGCTGCAGGGGATCTTTTTTACTGCTTTTCTTGTTATCATTAACAAATTCCATCCAAATTACTTAGTACCACAAATGTTACTTGGTGCTGTATTTTCTAAAATGGGCAGTATTGGGAAGTTGGTAGGGGGTGGAACCAAGTAACGGTGATCGGAGATGGGTAGCAGCAGAGACAAGGGCTAACTCCGAATGGCGGAGTTCCTGCACCTATTCTCTGAGAAAAAAAGCCCTGGTTGCATAGTTACATAATAGGAATCAAAAAGGGCACATGTGCATCAAGTTCAGCCAAAAAACAAAAACCTAAATGAATGTCATTACAATACACTTCGTGCCACGTGTCACCACGTATTGCAGAACTGTCTCGTTCAAACATCTCCTGGAATAGTTTGCTCAGATGACAGGTACTCTTTACCTAAGTCAGCTTTTTTTCCCCCTTCTCCTTTCCTTCTGGTAATCCACTAATTGATTTATGTAAACAACCGAATCGTTATTTAAAAGCGAACCTGCATGCCACAAACTCCCTCACCTCGGCCAAATAGATGAAGCTTCCTGTTAATTGATTTTTTTTTTTAATACAGAAATGTACCCCGGCAGCACGTTCATACTTTTATAAAGTTAGTAAGCGCGATATAGATCCTCGATATCTGGAAGTGCATTGCGGCCTTTTGTCTCACTTGGCTGGTGGCTCGCATAAAACTGTATGTTGTTTAACTGCTTCAATTTTGGAACATCAGTTTCTTCATGTTATCATGATCGCTAATCTGAAGCACTCCTCCCTCTGCAATAAATCGGGATGGTCCATTACTGCCGTAGTAAATTAGTGCTGTAAAACAGTAGTAATCTGCGGTAGGCCATTAAAAAAGAAGCCATATAGCAGCACTATAAAGTACTGTCTCACCATGGGGCTTTCAGGCAGGGGAAGCTGGATCGTTGATAGAATTACAATATGGCTGGTGGAACGCACAACCATGTTGAATAACAGCTTCTGAAATATTACAGTTGGGATTTTGCGTATCAGTTGTACAAGAGGACGTAATAAGCTCTTTGTGTATATTTATTATGTCTGTTAGCCCAGTGTCACTAGGCTGGGGCTGTACGTCTCTTAAGAAGCTCATTTTAAAATTGAAATCTAGATGGAATAATTGAAAAAGATTGCAGATCTGCTTATCTAGTCCTGAAGTTAATACAGCCCCACCAGACGGCAGAGTCAAGTTCGTGACCTGATGTTTCTCTACTGCGCTTTTGATTTCGGACCTGCTCCGTTTTCAGGCTAAAATACTGAAATTTATTTGGGGCACTAAAGGCCATAGACTGGCACGTTCCACTTTGTTCACACCCTGTTCAGGGCGGAGGAGGGGTCTTGGTGTTCCCGATTTATAGGCTTACTATAAGGCAGCGCAATTAATGCAACTATCGATCGTTTTTTCTCACCACGAGAGGCCGGACTGGGTTTGAATGGAGCATCAGGCTATTTCGTCCTTCACAATTGATTTCCTTTTATGGCGACCCCTTAAAAAGAGGCCCTTAATCTTGTCACCCACACTGTCCCATTCCTTCGGTCTATGGCAGGGTTTCTCAACTCCAGTCTTCGAGGCGCCCCAATAGGTCATGTTTTCAGGCTTTCCATTATTTTGCACAGGTGATTTGATCAGTTTCACTGCCTTAGTAATTACCACAGCCGTTTCATCTGAAGGAAATCCTGAAAACGTGACCTGTTGGGGCGCCTTGAGGACTGGAGTTGAGAAACCCTGATAGTTTGCTTTTTAGCCTTTTGCTGACCTCCACGTTTACTCCTCTTGCCCATATATTTCATAACCCAGATTTTCCTTCCAGTATGGACATTGGGGCGTTCAAGTGGTGGACAGATAAAGGTCTAGATCGTATTGGTTACTTTTTTACACATCGCGGCCCCTTTACTCTTTCCCATTGTTCCTCAGTTCTGGAGATGCCTCAAACGGAATGGTTCCGTTTTTATCAAATAGCCCATTTTTTATGTTCAATATGATGATAAGATCCCCCTGCCCTAAGGACATATGAGCAATGGTGTACTAAAGATATGGGTTCTAGATTGGGTATCTCTATGTTATATCAGTCTCTACTCTCTCCACCTCAGAAACAACCATACATGCTGGCCTGGGAAAGGGACCTTGACTGTGCTGAGGACTTGGAGTCTTGGTGTCCCAGACTTCAAGTATCCTACAAAGGCATCTTGAACATTTCTCTGATAGAGGCCAGTCTTAAAGTACTGACCAGATGGTATATAGTCCCTACGCGCCTGACCAGGATGTATAATACAAACAAACAGGTGGGGTTCTTGCGAGCCACAAGTGGACCAATGCCTCTAAGGAGTAAAACAACTATATTTAAAGCAGCAAACACTTCACCACGTTTCATTCCGTGTATTTGAATATAAATAAAATCAATTGTGCTCGCGCTAAAAATGTGAATTGAAAAAAATGAATATATATAAACTGAGTATAAAATATAAACGAATTGTGCAGAAATATTAAACCATAATTAGTATGCTAATAAAAACATACATGTAAAAATATATATATATATAATGTGCAATCCTTATATATAAAATTCACAAAGTGCATCCACATAAAAGTGCATTCCTTATATAAAATGCTGAAAGTGCATCATGCATGAATATAGACCTAATATAAGTGCAAATCCTGTGACAATCAAGTGTCCAAACAAAATACGATCAGCAGATTCAAACTGAAACAAAGAAGTGCAAGAAAACAGTGTCCATGAATTAAGTGTTCATCATGCTTCTCCTGAAAAGTGTCCAAATCACAACAAGCTGGATGTGCTCTCCCGTGATCCCCCACTTGTGCTTGCGCTCACCTCTATTCATGTGACACGGTAGTTAAACAGTGTCAAAACACGCATTGGGGCCACTCCTGAGCTCACTCAGGATGAAATGATGTATGTCCAATCCTCACAGGTAAAACATCATTCATAAAAGAGAAAAAGAAATCTCCATGGTGTAATATAGTAAGGGATTTATTTAAAGTAAAAGAAGTTCCTCCAGGAGGGTACTCACAGTATGCAGGTGCTACAGTGCACCAAACTATACAGGTGTATTTCGTTTAACAGCGGCTCGTATGGCGTGCGGTGTGGTGTATATTCCTCTCCTTCCCTGCTGACAGCTCCGTCCTACCCCTCCCCGACGCGTATTCGGCACAGGGATCACGTGCCTTCCTCTGGGGGATATCATTGGACGGACTCTCAATGTGAATTTTATATGCTGCCGGCGACCATTTTGCCGAGGACCGCAGACAGCACTAGTGTGGAACTGCAGCTGAAATGAGCGGCCAGTGGCCATTTTGCCTAGGACCAACCATCTATGTTGTAATAGGCTTCAGCTGTGTATACTCCGTTCACAAGCCTTTCCGAGGTTTGCCAAGGTCAGCCGAACTGTCCACGGGCCTTTCCGTGCATTTCCGGACGGCGACCCCACCTCAGGCCAAAAGCGGTACTGCACACCGCTTTTGGCCTGAATCCTGCTCGTTTTGCGAGACAACACTAGAAATACAGTGCTTGGTTTGCGAAACGCTCGTTAACCACGTTACTCGCAAACCGAGGTTCCACTGTATTTATTTATTTTTTGTATTTGCTATTTTTTTCCCATGAAAGTGGAGTAATCCTTTAAAGCTGAGCTCCCGGGAAAGTTCTAAACTACTCAGGCAGTGGGGCTCCCCCTGCATTGCGAGGGTTAAATGCTCATTTTAGTCTAGGGCACAAGATACAAGTCAGATTTTAGGCACCCCTTGCAATAGGAATGTAAATTATGGCAAGATGCTCCTCAGGGGTTAATCTCCTCTAAAGGGACGCAGACCCTGCAGCTTTTCTCATTAGAACACAGAATGTACTTAAGCTGATTATAATGAATCAGACCCTCCGATTCAGAGTGTGCAATCAGTCTGGTTAAACAAAGAGCTATTTCTTCACAGCAACAAAAAGGTAAGAATCTGCTTAAAAAATTGTTAAAATCCCTGCAATGTATATTAGTCACCCAGAGCGGATTCTTTTTTCCTCAACAAAAGTGGAGTTACTCTTTAAGGTCCAGCCTGGATGACAACCAGAGCTCCTTCCATAGATGCAGTGGAGTGAGTGAGCGTAGCCATACAGGGACTAGAAGTATGTTATTTGTAGGATTACCAGGTGGCAATAATAATAATAAAAAAAAAAAAAGTCATAAAAGGAAAAAAATGAATCCAGCCACCATATTTGCAGTCTTTTCAAAGTACCTTAGATTTGCATCAATGCGGAAAAAATAGAAAAAAACAATAGTAAATTTTCTTACTAATTTATTATAAAGCCCAGTTGCAGTTAAGCTTTTTTTTTTTTTTGGTTTGGATAGAGAAAAGACATCATTGGAATATTTATTGTTGCGTTTACACTGCTTTCACAGCTTACCTGTCACTTCCTATGCCAGTGACCCCATTTCAAACCCTCACACGCAGGGTGTCACAGGGACAGGAAGGGCAAATCACCTTAACCACTTAAGGACCGGAAGATTTTCCCCCCTTAATGACCAGGCTATTTTTTGCGATACAGCACTGCGTCGCTTTAACTGACAATTGCGCAGTTGTGCGACGCTTTACCCAAACAAAAGTGACGTCCTTTTTTTCCCACAAATAGAGCTTTCTTTTGGTGGTATTTGATCACCTCTGCGGTTTTTATTTTTTTGCGCTATAAATAAAAAAAAGGGCGACAATTTTGAAAAAAAAAACAACAATATTTTTTACTTTTCGCTATAATAAATATCCCCAAAAAAATAAAAAAAACTAATTTCTTCATCAGTTTGTATTCTTCTACATATTTTTGGTAAAAAAATAAAATCGCAATAAGCGTATATTGATTGGTTTGCGCAAAAGTTATAGCGTCTTCAAAATAGGGAATAGATTTATGGCATTTTTATTATTATTTTTTTTTTTTACTAGTAATGGCGGCCATCAGCGATTTTTAGCGGGACTGCAACATTGCAGTGGACACTTTTGACACTTTTTTGGGACCACTGACAGTTATACAGCGATCAGTGCTATAAAAATGCACTGATTACTGTATAAATGACACTGGCAGGGAAGGGGTTAACACTAGTGGTGATCAAGGGGTTAAATATGTGGTCCCTGGGAGGTGTTTCTAACTGTGGGGGGGGGGGGTGTGCTGACTGGAGGAGGAGAGAGATCGCTGTTCCTGATCACTAGGAACTGACAATCTCTCTCTACTCCCCTGTCAGAACGGGCATCTGTTTGTTTACATTGACACATCCCCATTCTGGCTCTCTGTGAAGCGATCACAGGTAGCCAGCGGACATCGCGGCCATGCGCATTGGCTCCCCGTGCCGCGCAGCGAGCATGCGTATGCGCCTGCTATAGCTCTTAAGAGAGCAGACGTACACCTATGGCGATTTGCGGGAACGAGCCGACCTGCCGCTGTATAATGGCAGTGGCTGGTCGGCAAGTGGTTAATGAGGACACAGACGCAAAAGAAGAAGAGGGGGGGGGGGGTAGGAGCAACGAAAGGGGGCATTGCTGGGGAAGATCACAATAGAAGGTAAATTTGCCATTAAAACAACTGCTTCGGGGACACAATATGGATTTGTTTTTTTCTTTAATGCAACAGGATACTGAATTTTTCAAGATCACTGAATACAAGTCTCTGATTTTTCCTTTCACCACCCACGGGTCACTGCTAATAGGATATAGTTGACTTTTTGCAGCCTTGATGGGGATTTGGGTTCCAACCTCCTGTGACCGCTATGACCCCTGGTTCTGTCATATGGAAATCCCTGTGATACACCGCACTGCCAATAATTACTGGGCAAACGCACACAATGCCTTTCACACTTCTCTTGTGAGCTTTCCCTTTAGTTGGCTGGGACTCTGTTCTGCCCCTCGGTCACTTTTTTCATCTACAAAGAGAGTCACGGAGCCAGGGGGGACCCTAAGCGCAGGGACGGCATGACAGTGCTGGACTGCACATCTGCCTGTCCCTGAAAGGGTTACACTTCTCCTTTTTGGAGAGGGGGAGGAGCTGCAGGAAGTTTTAGTTAGAAGAGTTAGGAAGGGGAAGTGACGTCAGTTTTGAGAGCGGTGGTGGACGAGATTAGTAGCACACCTCACCGCTCTCCATCTTCCCCTTCCTTTACTTAGCATGGCGGCGAGGGAGGATTTTGTGGAGCAGCTTAGAGCGGCGGTCACCGCGAACGGCGCGGACTGGCTACAGGAGCAGCTGCGCTTGATTATGGACGGCGGGCCGACGGTGAGCGGGGGGGGGTCCCCAACTCCCAGGGCCAGGCGATCGCGTCCACCGGAGAGATACAGCCCTGAGGCTGATAGGGGCTCAGCTAGACCAGCACAGCGGGGGATGGCGGCGGGAGAGGCGCAGACACCAAACATACAGGCCAGGCAGAGGGATGGACGAAGAGAAGCCCGGGGGAATCGGAGGAAAGTTGGAGGGACTGGGGGAAGGGTGCCTAGCAACGCACGCGGCTCTTCCCCCCCAGCCAGGCGCAGATGCTTACAGCCCCCTGAGAGGTCAGCAGGAGAGGGACGGAAGGCGCGGGACGCACAAGAACGCACCGCAGCAAGTGGAGGAAGGTCACGGGGGCCCGAGATGGACAGTAGTCCGCCGCAGGGGGATAGCGGGTCAGAGAGGGACGCCAATACCAACGCGAGGGGAGGTAATAGACGGTCGGCAAGCACCCCGCGCAGCAGCAGACGCAGGAGTCCATCACCGGGGGTATCCAGCGGGCCCAGCGGTACCCAAGGGAGGAGTGGCCGTACACAGCACCGCAGGCCCTCGGCAACCACTGCATCCGCAAGTGGGGTGCATCGGGAAATTGGCGGGACGAACGAACAGGACGATCGGTCGGAAGGAGAGCTGTCCGGGTCTGACGGAGGCGACAATCAAGGATATCAAGCATCGCTGGTTCCAGGAGTGGCGGCTGTTGGGCGCGGTCCAGTGCAGCCCGGTGAGTGCAATCCTTCCGATAATGTTACTATTCTTTTACATAATTTATTGGGAAAAAATGTACAGAGGGGTAATTCACGGTCGGGGGGCGTAGTCAGGCCAAGGGGGGGGGAGTCGGTATCGTCTCCACCGTCCGCAGTGGCGACCCAAGTAGGGAACGAGGGGTTGCGGGTGTTGTTAACTGGCCTAAAAGAACTGGTAGCACGCGTGGAAGCAGGGACAGGAAGTACACCGGCGACTGCGTGGTCAACAGAGAGGAATACCTCACAGACAGGGACCACCCCATCAGTTAGGGGCGAGGTTCAAGTTTCGCCGGAGGCAGCGGTTTCAGCGGTCGGGGTGCCCCCATCTGGCACCGCGGTGGCTACGTCTTCGGGGGACCAGGTGAAGACAACAGAGAAACAAGCCGATTCCGTTAGACTAGCGGATGCGGCAAGGAGTGAGGTATATGTCTGCTTTGAGGGCCCTTTGGGGGCTCATTTAAAAGCTGAGGTTAAGGAAAAAATATGGAAAGGCGAGTACGTGGAAATTTTCACGTTACTACCGCTAGAAAAATTTAATCTGGATAGGTTAAAACCAGTAGAAGGAAAAAAGGAAGATGAGGAGAAGCGTAGGCATCGCTTGATCCCGCGAACGTTCTCCAACTGGCTACAAGCGTTCGCCATTTTGGCGAGCGTGGTAGGTGAAAAAGCGCCAGAACATTGTTCAGCGCTGTTTGTGTACCTAGAGGCCATTAGTGAGGCCCACAGAACATACGGGGGCATGGCGTGGCTACGCTATGATGAGCAGTTTCGTCAGAGGATGGCGGTGCGACCGAATCTACGCTGGGATCACAAGGACATCAGCTTGTGGATGAGGTTGATGACAGCGGCGAGGGCCCCTAGTCAGTTTTTTCAGGCAGGGGTCGGAGGTTCAACAACCCCGGGACAGCCGGCCGAGAAAAAATGGGGATATTGCTGGCAATTTAATGAAGGAACTTGCAGATTTGGAGCCAACTGTCGTTTCAAGCATTTGTGTTCCGGCTGCGGGGGATCCCATGCATTGTCAAAATGCTTCAGAAAAGGGAAAGGACGCGCCGGAGATACTCCAGGTAAGAGGGAGGACTCCGGTACGGGTGGAAAGGATGCTGCCTTTCCTCAGTAGGTACCCGGACCGAACAGCGGCCGCCACGATAGAGGCGGGTTTTAGGGAGGGTTTTCACATCCCTTGTGCCTTGGCGGAGGTGCCGCCTGAGGCCAAGAATTTGAGGTCAGCTTTGCTGCATGCAGCAGTGGTCTCTAAAAAATTGGAAAAAGAGGTGTCATTGGGACGCATGGCGGGTCCTTTTATGGAAAGACCTCTACAAGGGTTAGTGGTCTCTCCCTTGGGTGTGGTACCAAAGAGAGAGCCCAATAAGTTTAGACTCATACATCACCTTTCCTTCCCGAAGGGAGGGTCGGTGAATGATGCTATAGCCCCGGAAGATTGTGCGGTTACGTACACATCTTTTGACGCAGCGGTCTCATGGGTGAGGAGATATGGGCAGGGGTCTTTAATGGCCAAGTCTGATATCGAATCGGCTTTTCGGCTGTTGCCAGTTCATCCCGACAGTTTCAGATGGCTAGGCTGTAAATGGAAAGGGGCCTACTATGTAGATCGATGCCTTCCAATGGGATGTTCAATATCCTGTGCTCTTTTCGAAACGTTCAGCTCGTTCTTGGAATGGGCGGTACGGGATGTGTCGGGTATCAATTCAGTCATCCACTATTTGGACGACTTCTTATGTGTGGGTCCAGCGGGTTCCAACATATGTGCAGTGCTTTTGGGTACTTTGCAGTATCTAGCGGAAAGATTTGGAGTACCGCTAGCCCCGGAAAAAACCGAAGGTCCAACGCCGAACATCACATTCCTCGGAATAGAGATTGACTCAGGGAGGATGGAATGCAGGATTCCGCAGGACAAACTGTCGAAGTTGAAAGAGGAAGTTCGAGGGACTATTGGAGTTAGGAAATTGCAACTTCGCCAACTCCAATCTTTGCTAGGTAAGCTAAACTTCGCTTGCCGAATCATCCCTATGGGACGAATTTTCTGCAGGCGGCTGTCAGCCGCCACTGCTGGGATCCGGGCGCCGACACATTTCGTGAGTCTGACCAGAGAGCACAGGGAGGATTTACGGGTGTGGCAGGTATTCTTGGAGTCTTTCAATGGAAGGGCGTTATGGATGTCTGGGCCAGTTAGTAACTGGGATCTAGAGTTGTTTACTGACGCCGCCGGGTCAACGGGGTTTGGTGCTTTTTGTAAAGGCCACTGGTGTGCGGAGAAGTGGCCGGCGGCTTGGCGGGAGGCTGGGTTCTTAAAGAACCTGGTACTTTTAGAGCTGTTCCCCATAGTGGTGGCCATGGAGCTATGGGGCGAGTCGTTGCGAAACCGGAAGGTTCGTTTCAATTGTGACAATCTAGGGGTGGTGCAAGTTGTTAATCGGCTGACCGCGGCATCAGTGCCGGTGGTCAGGCTTTTGCGCCATCTAGTACTTTGTTGTTTACAACTGAATGTGTTCATTTATGCTGTTCATCTACCAGGGACGGAGAACACCTTGGCTGACGCTTTGTCTCGTTTTCAGTGGGACAGGTTCCGGAGGTTGGCACCAGAGGCAGATCATCAGGGGGTCGCCTGTCCCAGCTGGATATGGAACATTGCCTTGGAACAGCAGTAAACTGGATTCAGCGTTCCGTGAGTACGGCTACATGGAATGCCTACTCTAAGGTATGGAAGGAGTGGTTCGCCTTTCTGCAGGACTTGGGCATGGGATCAGATGATCCGGAAGTGGACAAGGCAGTGCTGTATTTTATAATCAGGGAATTTGAAAATGGTATCTCGGCAGCTGCCATCAATCGTGAATTGGCAGGTTTGGCCTTCCTTTTTAAATGGCAGGGAACCCGGGACCATACGAAGGAATTTTGGTTACGGCAAGCAGTCAAGGGCTATAGAAAAGCTTATAAACAGAGGGATGGGAGGTGCCCGGTCTCTTTTGAAATGCTCAAGCAGTTAATGCTTAGTTTGGAAGGGGTCAGCAGATCAAAGTACGAATGCGCACTATTCAAAGCAGCGTTCGCGCTGGCCTTTTTTGGGGCACTGAGAATAAGTGAGTTGGTGAGCCCGTCAAAGACGGCTCCAGGCGGTCTTTTCCACGGGGAAGTTGAAGTACTGGTAGATAGAGTCCGCATATGGATTCATAGGTCAAAAACGGATCAAGCAGGGAGAGGCAGATATCTGGAGTTTGGGAAGATTGCAGAGCAGGACATATGCCCGGTCAGGCTTGTGGGAGCTTTTATGACGGTTAGGCCTGCCGTTAATGGCCCCTTCTTGATACATGTGGACGGTTTGTGTCTTTCAAAATATCAATTTGTAACAGTTTTTAAGAAATGCGTGGCCAGGGTGGGATGTGACCCTTCACAATTTTCATCACATTCTTTTAGGATTGGGGCAGCCACAGAGGCGGCCAGGGCAGGTTTGAGTCAGGAAGTGATCAGACGTATTGGCAGATGGGATTCGGATAGATTCAAACTGTATGTCCGCCCTAACATGGTTCAAATGTAATGTTAGCTGGGGTTGTTGATGAGTAGGCGTTGGGGTTTAAAGTTCTGAGGTTGTATTATTATTATCCAATTTGTTTACAGGTCAAGATGCATGTCTGGTTTGGATACTCGGTCATTCCTACGTGTTTTGGGGGGCCAAGAGAGCGGACGTTCGGCCGAACGGCAGACAACTTCGCATCCCCAGACAAGAGGCCCTCATCAGGTGGATTGGGGTTCCGGGCATGCAGTGGAATAGGGTATTGGGGGAAGTGCATAGATTCTCTCGCCTGGACAGGGCCCCTGATGTATTGTTTTTACACGTGGGTGGAAATGACATGGGAGCTAGATCCATGAGGGACCTTATCAGGGACATCAAGTGTGATTTCCTGCGTTTAAAGGCCGCTTATCCCAAGATGATCTTGGTGTGGTCTGACATGGTAGGCAGGCTATCGTGGCGCTGGGCTCTATCAGATAAAAAAGTGAATAGGGCCAGGATAAAGGTTAATAAGGAAGTTAGTCGGTTTTTTATAAGAAATGGGGGCTTGGCCATCCGTCACAGGGAGTTGGAGGTGGACACATGGCGTTATTTGCGCAGCGATGGTGTACATCTCAATGAGGTGGGCACGGACCTATGGTCTTTGGGCTTGCAAGAAGGCATACAAAGAGGGCTTAGTGTGTGGAGGTGCTCGCAAGGGTAAGGGGTTATCCCTTTCGCGCTGTGGCAGTAGTTGTTTGTTCCTGGAATAGGATAATGTTCTGTTACAAGTTGTAACATGTGTACCCATCCAAGGATGGGGGGTTGTTTGATTGTACCCATCCAGATGATGGGAGTTTTGCTGGTACCCATACATGGAAGGATGGGGATTGTAGTTGGTACCTTCAGGCCCTAAGGGTTAACCTGCAGGAGTTAATATGCTAGGTCACTGGGGTATGTGGTTATAATGCCGTGTCCGGGGTTTCCGACTGGCAGGTTTTAAATTAACGAGGTTGTACCAGTGACCTAGTTCATAGTCACAGTTCTTACTGAGTAAGTTACCTTAACAAGTTAGTTAAGGAAATACAGTTATTTATATATTTATGTTAATTTATATGTTTTAAATAAAAGGCCGCAAGGCCATTTTACTCCAAAAACTAGTCCGAGTCATCCCTGATGTTTTTGGAGGGAGGGTATGTATGGTAGGATGGTATTAAGTAAATGGGCTTAAGTCCTACAATGTCAAGCTTGGTCATGTTTGATTTTTACATATGCAGGTTTCTTAATACTGCACAGCAAGTGTTCTTTATGTTTCCCTTTTGCAACATAGGAAAACATACAGTATAGGAATCTTCTGTTGCATCATGGGAGAACCTCTTTTTTCTTTTTTCCATGTTCAGACTTGCTCAGCTTTTGCATGCAGAGAAGAAGGAATATGCCGCGTACACGCGATCGGACATTCCGACAACAAAATCCTGGATTTGTTTCCGACGGATGTTGGCTCAAACTTGTCTTGCATACACACGGTTGCACAAATGTTGTCGGAAACGCCAAGAACGTCAAGAACACGGTGACGTACGACATGTACCACGAGCCGAGAAAAATGAAGTTCAATAGCCAGTGCGGCTCTTCTGCTTGATTCCGAGCATGCGTTGAACTTTGTGCGTCTCAATTTCCGACAACGGATTTTTTTGTCGGAAAATTTGAGAACCAGCTCTCAAATTTTTGTTGCCGGAAATTCCGACAAAAAATGTCCGATGGAGCCTACACACGGTCGGAATTTCCGACAACTAGCTCCCATCGAACATTTGTTGTCGGAATGTTCGATCATGTGCACGCGGCAATAGACTCGCAACTAGGGTTGCACCGATACTAGTATCGGTGCCGATACCGAGTATTTGCACAAGTATCGGTACTCATGCAAATGCACAGATACCTGTAACTGATACTTTCAGGCTCGGTTCTTTGAGCTGTCAGGGGGTCTCCCCTGTTGACAGCTGAAGTGTTAAAGAAGTTCGGTAATTGGAGCTGTCAAAAAAAAAAGCAGCCGGCAATGTTACAACATTGCTCAGCCACTGAAACACTAAAATAAAAAGAAACATTGGGGTTGATTTACTAAAACTGGAGAGTGCAAAATCTGGTGCAGCTGTGCATAGAAACCAATCCGCTTCCAGATTTTATTGCCAAATCTTAAAGCGGGATTCCGGCCGTAAAAAAAAAAATTTAAAGTCAGCAGCTACAAACACTGTAGCTGCTGACTTTAAATAAGTACTTACCTGTCCTGGGTGCCCGCGATGTCGGCCGCCCGAGGCCGACCCGGGTCTGGTATTGGTACATCCCTACTCGCGACACAAATATTTCCCCACATTGGAGCAGAGACGGAATAAGACAGAATGGGCAGGCATGATAGCAGCTTTTGTACCCCAATCCCTTAAAATGTAATTGGTGAGGTTTCAATAGGCACAGAGAAGTCTATATTGGCATAGCCCCTCCCCATCAGACACTAAGTGCCTACAAGCTAAGAATACCATTCTTCCCCATTTCCAGGGTACATTCCTCATATTAAAGGGTCCCAAGCATTCTCCCTAGTTGTAAACATTCCATTGTGCCTGTGCGATGCCATTATTTCTTAATGCAACCCCAAACCCGGGCCGATTTTGCCGCTATTGCCAAGCAACAAATCGCTGCAAAAATCGTGACTGCAAACGCTCTTGGCTCTGTGGTTTGGACATGAGCTTTTTTTTTTAGCGTTTTTGGAGTGGAGGGAGGCCCATTTAAATGAATGGTGTCGCTCTAAAAACACTCAAGGAAAAAAAAAAAAAAAAAAAAGCAGTCACTGCAGAATTACCAGGTGTGAATGGAGCCTTATTAAATTCCCTTGAAATGTCTACTTTCCAAAAAGGGGTCATTTTGGGGGTATTTGTACTTTCCTGGCTTGCCAGTGTCTCAAGATATAAAATAGGCCATCGGTATATCAGGTGTGATCAATTTTCAGTGATTGGCACCATAGGCTTATAGACTCTAAACCTTCACAAAGACCAAATAATATACACTGATTTTGGTTATTTTTACCAAAGATATGTATAGAGTTGCCACCTCATCCCTTTAAACCCGAACACCTGTGAATTACACAGGTTCTGAGGCTAATTAAATATAGATAAGGCACCAAGGGAGTTTAATTACAACCTTAATCAGCCACAGAGCCTGTGTAATTAATATGTGTTTGGGTTTAAAGGGGTGAGGTGGCAGCCATAGATATGTAGCAGTATAACTTATGGCCAAAATTTGTGAAGAAAAATTACTAGTTTGCAAAATGTTATAATAACATTTTCGGTCTTTTTTTATTAATAGCGCCAAAAAAAAAAAAAACAAGTGGTGAATAAATACCAACAAAAGAGAGCTCTATTTGTGTGAAAAAAAGGACAAATATCTTAAGTGGTTGTAAACCCTCCAATACAACTTTAGCTCTTTGAAATCTAGATAGCACAGGCAGCTAATCACTGCCTGTGAAAGTGTACTCACTGTGTTCCTTTCCATAGCAATCGCCCTGCAATCTTGAGTGACGTCAGGCGCGATTGCGCACTAGGTATATTCATTACACTATGTGTGCCGTTTCTATCTTCCCTGCATGCCGGGACATTAGTATTCATGAGCTTCCTCTCAGAACGGCACAGAGGGAAGTCTCGCGATGCTGCCTTGCAAGTGATTCAGCTTCAGCTATGGTTTAACTCTGCTGCTGTAGTAACGGCAATCGAGATAGAGGCTTGGTTTCGGCGCTACGGCGCATGCGTGAGATTTGCAAAAGGAAACATAGTAAGGGAGGAAATGACGTCCAGAAGAGATTCAAGAAACAGCAGAGATAATGGCGCGGCCAATACCCGGAAGTGAAGATATACTAAAGAAGATAAATAAGGTATTTCCCAACCTCGTTTTCTGATGATTTTAATGTACCATATATACTTGAGTATAAACCGACCTGAATATAAGCCGAGGCACCTAATTTTACCACAAAAAACTGGGAAAACATATTGACTCGAGTATAAGCCTAGGGTGAGAAATGCACAGCTACTGTAAGTGGAAAAGAGGGTCAACAATGCCCAGTTGCAGCCTCACTGTGCCCATTTGCATGCCTCACTGTGCCCATTGGCAGCCATAGGTCCCCCGAACTTCAAACTCGATAGTTAAGGGTTCCTAGATCCCCCCTAGCTGCAGCCAAAATGTGGGGTCTCTGGACCCAAAGGGTCCCGAAATGACATTGCTGCAGATGGACACAGTTGACCGACTTTGGGGCCCCGTATCTCGGTCCCAAAGTCAGTTCGGAAAATGTTAAGCACTTTTCTGCAGCAGAGAATGACATTTTCTGAACCGACTTTGGGGCCCTGTATCTCGGGGCCACTTGGTGCTAGGAACCTTATAACTTTGGATATGTTGTAGTGCTAGTTCCACTGGGTTTGCACATCAAATTTGGGGTTCCTAGCACCAAGTGGCCCCGAGACACGGGGCCCCAAATTCGGTTTCGGAAAATTTCGGTCATTCTCTGCTGCAGAAAAGTGCTTGGCTCGAGTATAAGCCGAGGGGGCATTTTCAGCACAAAAAATGTGCTGAAAAACTTGGCTTATACTCGAGTATATATGTTTTTTACATGTGCAATTCTTTACAGCATTTAAAAATTTAAAAAAATAAGAATTGTCTGGTGTTTACTTCCTCTTTAATGTGTACAGTGTTGCATGACTGAGTAATTGTCATTCAAAGTATGAGAGCGCTGAAAGCTGAAAATTGACCTGGTTAGGAAGGGGGTATAAGTGCCCAGTGGGCAAGTGGTTAATGTCTGGATCCTGGGCATTGATGAGCTTGTACATAAGAGAAAAGGAACCCGCATGGGCGCAAGGCCCCGCCCCACAAGAGCAACACAGTAGGTGAAAAGAAGCCAAATGGCACCCTGGTGTGAGAAACATCAATTTAGAAAAATGGGGGCACCAGAGTCATCATTGTTTTTTTTTTATTATAATGTAATACTGTTACGTGGGACTTTTAAAATCCAGTAATATTTAGCAGGGCTCTCCCTTCCAACAGCGGAAAAAGACAGACAATATAAAGACAGGCACAAAAGCGACTTGGTGACATCAGGCCTTGGCATTAACACGTGAAGAGGTGAGACACCAGAAGTCTGGAAGAGAACAGAATGCTTTATCACTTCCTACAGAGAATCAAGCCACAAGATCACTCGTATTATTAAGAGACTCTTGTCTCTCCTCTTTAGTCAGGAAGCCTCAATAACTTAAATTTCCTCAACCATCATTGACAGCTTGCAGAAGGCTAAGAAGCCGAAGGACAATTACTGCAATCTCATTCTACACAGGATCTTTTTTTATTAAAGGGGATGTGTAAGACTATTTTCCATAATTTCCAGATGCTTCAGAAACCAGTCTGCCTACTTTACCAGGTCAGACAAGATGGAGTTTGTCTCTCTCTTCTGGGATCACGCCTGGTACTACATTGCTTTGGAGGGTTATTTCTCTTTAGAGTCTATCATCACAGGAATACATGGACTCTCCAAGTAAACAGACTGCTGCAAATACTGTATATCTTCTGCTTAACAAAACTACATATTTTCACAGTTATAAAGTTATATGCATCATTGGACCTTTATTCGTGACATAAAGAGACCCTGTCACTGGACCAAATATTATCTTTATTTATACATATAATAGCTCTTTTGAAGGGGGGTTATGAGAAATGATTCCCCCCCCCCCCCACCAAACAAGATATTGTGCTAACCCTGTAGGTATACAAAAGAGACTCCTGATGAAGTCATGTGGTGCATAATGTAACGCATAGGGCATAGGGAGAAACTTCACTGGCCTGCACAGAGTCCTGACTAGGATTGCCACCTCATCCCTTTAATCCAGGACACACATTAATTACACAGGTTCTGTGGCTGATTAAGGTAGTAATTAAACTCACTTGGTGCCTTATGTGCATCAAATCAGCCTCAGAACCTGTGTAATTAATATGTGTCTTGGATTAAAGGGATGGAGTGGCAACCCTAGTCCTGACCTCAACCCAATAGAACACCTTTGGGATGAATTAGAGAGTAGACTGCGAGCCAGGCCTTCCCATCCACATCAGTGCCTGACCTCACAAATGCACTTCTGGAAGAATGGTCAAACATTCCCATAGACACACTCCTAAACCTTGTGGACAGCCTTCCCAGAAGAGTTGAAGCTGTTATAGCTGCAAAGGGTGGGCCAACACAATATTGAACCCCACAGGCTAAGACTGGGATGCCAATAAAGTTCATGCGCGTATAAAGGCAGGTGTCCCAATACTTTTGGTAATATAGTGTATGTATACGTTCACATCAAATGAGGTCATTAATAACATTCAGTTACAATATGACTTGTGTGGCAATTGTAAACACTATATATATATATATATTTTTTTTTCATGAAAGTGGAGTTAGAATAGTGCCCCATCATTGGTATCAATGGGAGTAATAATGCCCCATCATTGGTATCAATGGGAGTAATAATGCCCCATCACTGGTGTCATTGGGAGGACTAGTGCCCCATCAATGGTGTCAGTGGGAGGACTAGTGCCCCATCAATGGTGTCAGTGGGAGGACCAGTGCCCCATCAATGGTGTCAGTGGGAGGACCAGTGCCCCATCAATGGTGTCAGTGAGAGGAATAGTGCCCCATCAATGGTGTCAGTGGGAGGAATAGTGCTCCATCAATGGTGTCAGTGGGAGGACCAGTGCCCCATCAATGTTGTCAGTGGGAGGACCAGTGCCCCATCAATGGTGTCAGTGAGAGGAATAGTGCCCCATCAATGGTGTCAGTGGGAGGAATAGTGCTCCATCAATGGTGTCAGTGGGAGGACCAGTGCCCCATCAATGGTGTCAGTGGGAGGACCAGTGCCTCATCATTTGGTGTCAGTGGGAGGAATAGTGCTCCATCAATGGTGTCAGTGGGAGGACCAGTGCTCCATCAATGGTGTCAGTGGGAGGACCAGTGCTCCATCAATGGTGTCAGTGGGAGGACCAGTGCCCCATCATTTGGTGTCAGTGGGAAGAATAGTGTCCCATTGTTGGTGTCCTGCTGCTGCTGACAGTCGGAGAAATAATGCCCCAAGGGCCAGATAGCAGTCAAAGCAAACAAGGGAAGCATATGGCCCCGGGGCTGCAGTTTGGAGGTACAGTGCCTTGAAAAAGTATTCATACTCCTTAAAATTTTCCACATTTTTGTCATGTTACAACCAAAAATGTAAATGTCTTTTATTGGCATTTTATGTAAAAGATCAACACAAAGTGGCACATAATTGTGAAGTGGAAGGAAAATGATAAATGGTTTTCAATTTTTTTTACAAATTATTATCTGAAATACGTGGCGTGCATTTGTATTCAGCCCCCTTTACTCTGATACCCCTAACTAAAATCTAGTGGAATCAATTGCCTTCAGAAGTCACCTAATTAGTAAATAGAGTCCAACTGTGTGTAATTTAATCTCAGTATAAATACAGCTGTTGTGTGAAGCCCTCTGATGTTTGTTATAGAACCTCAGTGAACAAACAGCATCATGAAGGCCAAGGAACACACCAGACAGGTCAGGGATAAAGCTGTGGAGACATTTAAAGCAGGGTTAGGTTAGAAAACAATATCCCAAGCTTTGAACATCTCACGGAGCTCTGTTCAATCCATCATCCGAAAATGGAAAGAGTATGGCACAACTGCAAACCTACCAAGACGTGGCCGTCCACCTAAACTGACAGGCCGGGCAAGGAGAGCATTCATCAGAGAAGAAGCCAAGAGGCCCATGGTAACTCTGGAGGAGCTGCAGAGATCCACAGCTCAGGTGGGAGAATCTGTCCACAGGACAAATATTAGTCGTGCTCTCCACAAATCTGACCTTTATGGAAGAGTGACAAGAAGAAGCCTTTGTTGAAAAAAGCTATAAGAAGTCCCGTTGCAGTTTGCGAGAAGCCATGTGGGGGACACAGCAAACATGTGGAAGAAGGTGCTCTGGTCAAATAAGACCAAAATTTAACTTTTTAGCCTAAAAGCAAAACGCTATGTGTGGTGGAGAACTAACACTGCACATCACCCCGAACACACCATCCCCACCGTGAAACATGGTGGTGGCAGCATCATGTTGTGGTGATGCTTTTCTTCAGCAGGGACAGGGAAGCTGGTCAGAGTTGATGGGAAGATAGATGGAGCCAAATACAAGGCAATCTTTAAAGAAAACCTATAATGCCCTGTACGCACAATAGGATTTTCTGATGGAAAATGTGTGATAGGACCTTGTTGAAATTCCGACCGTGTGTGGGCTCCATCACACATTTTCCATAGGAATTTCTGATACACAAAGTTTGAGAGCTTGCTATAACATTTTCCGACAACAAAATCCGTGTGTACACAAATCCGACACACAAAATGCCACGCATGCTCAGAATAAATTAAGAGACGAAAGCTATTGGCTACTGCCCCGTTTATAGTCCCGACGTACGTGTTTTAGGTCACAACGTTCAGAACGATCGGATTTTCCGACAACTTTGTGTGACCGTGTGTATGCAAGACAAGTTTGAGCCAACATCCATCGGAAAAAATCCATAGATTTTGTTGTCGGAATGTCCGATCAATGTACGACTGTGTGTACGGGGTATTAGAGTCTGTAAAAGACTTGAGACTGGGGCGGAGGTTCACCTTCCAGCAGGACAACAACCCTAAACATACAGCCAGAGTTACAATGGAATGGTTTAGATCAAAGCATATTCATGTGTTAGAATGGCCCAGTCAAAGTCCAGACCTAAATCCAATTGAGAATCTGTGGCAAGACTTGAAAATTGCTGTTTACAGACGCTCTCCATCAATCTGACAGAACTTGAGCTATTTTGCAAAGAAGAATGAGCAAAAATCTCACTCTCTAGATGTGCAAAGCTGGTAGAGACATCCCCAAAAAAACTGGCAGCTGTAATTGCAGTGAAAGGCGGTTCTACAAAGTATTGACTCCGGGGGGCTGAATATAAATGCACGCCACACTTTTCACATATTTATTTGTAAACAATTTTGAAAAACATTTATCATTTTTCTTCCACTTCACAATGATGTGCCACTTTGTGTTGGTCGATCACATAAAATCCCAATAAAATACATTTACGTTTTTGATTGTAACATGACTTAATGTGGAAAATTTTAAGGGGTATGAATACTTTTTCAAGGCACTGTATACTTTGAGATGCATGTGGGGATCTGTGCAGGTATGTGCAGCCCGCCACCTGTCGTTGATTTGAACATCCAGCGTTGGTGAAGACAGCTCATTGTATGGGTGTGCGGATCGGCACAGCTATGTGAATGAGGCCTTAGCATGAGCACCAAAGCAGCTAGTGTTTAAAGTATGGGAGATCCTGCAGCTTACAGGTTTCTTTCTATTGGAATTGTGCATAGAAATACATTACAGCCTTATATCTGTTTCTACTTGAGGATAGGTTAACAATCCCTCGGTGAAAAGCATTATGAATATTGCCTTTCTGCGTTCTTATAATGCGACTCTTTCTCCCCTCAAGGCTGATCCATGATCCTTAGCGCAGACACGGCAAGTAAACAATTTAAACAGTCAATAGCGTAACTACGTTTTAATGTTCATCAGCTTGACCTCCACTCTTAAATGTTTCATCAACCACATCATTGTTCATGTGTCTCTAAGGCAAAATTAATTTACGTAAAGATTGCTGTCACATTGCAGAGGCATGTTATTAATAGTATTTCTATTCTACTATTGGTATTTATACCACCCATTAGTTATAAATCAGCAGAGTATTGCATTGAAATGCAACTCTAAGTTTTTGTCACATTTGATGACATCATTTTTGCAATACTGTTAAAGGGACCTTGTCACCAGATCTATCATTTCAACAACAATCTAACTATAAGATTATATGTGCATGTAACATATTTTATACATATTATTTACACCTTAAATCCTCCCTTCCGTAGACCTCCAAAAGCCCCAAGACTGCTGCTGGGTGCCGCCATATTGGATATTATGTCAGCAGCCCCAGCAAACCCAGAGCTGTCACACAAGTCATACTCTATAGCAGTAATGGCCAACCTTGGCACCCCAGATGTCTTGGAACTACATTTCCCATGATGCTCATGCACTCTGCAGTGTAGTTGAGCATCATGGGAAATGTAGTTCCAAAACATCTGGGGTGCCAAGGTTCACCATCACTGCTCTATAGTGTTCCCCTTTGTTCCTCCTCCTGCAGCCAAATAAAAGGCTATGTAGGGAGGTGAGGAGAGGGGTGGAGGAGCTAAAACAAGCACACACACAGTAATTGGTAATTAATCCCTTCCGGAAAAGGAGAGGGCTTGGACATGCAAGGAGGGAGGGAGCTGTGCTAGGGAATTGGCTGTTCCTGGAGTGTCAATCCTCTAGCAAGTTCAGAGGCGCATTAAAAGCCAATAAAAAAGTTTATAGAAAGGAGAAATGCTGCAAGTGAGCAGGTAAAGAAACATAATTTTTCTGTGTTCTGTGCTTTTATCTGCAATTTTTTAAGTTGGTGACAGGGTTTCTTTGAGGAAACCTGTACTGAGAAAAATGTGACTGCATAGCATAACGTGCCTGAACTAGCAGCGTAGCACCCTCCTAGGTAAGTTGCTAGGATGAAAGGTAAATTTTGTTTCTTTTGGCTCCTCTGTAATCATTGAACCAGATATTGAATTATCTGGGCTGTTCTAGATCTCACAGACTGCAGGTTTGATTGCTTACTTTTGTATTCTGGAGGTTTCCAGAACATAGAGGGATGGGAGAGTCAAATGGCTTGAATATTTATTGTGCTGTAGCCAATCCCTTGGGGGGCGTGCCCAGTAAGTGGCCGGGAGGAACATAAATAGTCTGGGGTCTGGACCGGACTGGTTCTTGTCCTGCTGGAGAAGCTCCAGCCTGAGGGACTGCTGCCCTTTGAGGCAGTTCTGCTTAAGTCTGCTGATGTTCATCGAGGTCCCAGGTATAGCAGAGCTAGAGGGCCTATTCCTAATTACTTATGGAGCTAACTAAGCAGTTTCACCTAAGGATCTGGTCTGGAGAACTCACTGAAGAGTGCCTAGTGGAAGCTGGAAGGTGTGTAGCTGCCCTGGGACATTGTGAGTATTGACCTGAGCTCAGGATCCTACTTACTGTGTGCTGTTCTACTTTTGGGGAGCCAGCGGTAGATATCTCTGAGATAGCTTTTACAGGGTCTCAGTTCTGGCCTTCCCCATTGTTTCTGGCTTAAGGTCTGTTCAAAGAAGTTTCACCTAGTGAAATTTGTCCTCCTGTTACAAGTCAGCATTTTTGGAGTATTCCATACCACCCCAACCCCTCTCCTGTTACAAGTTATACTAGCAATAATCTTAAAAAGACATCCCCTAGACTGTTTCATAGAACCAGACCGTTTTCTGTGTAGCCTCTGTATTGTTTGGGGAAAAAACAGTTAAAATCAATAAACAATAATATGCTGCACTTTAATAAGAATTTACAAAAACACCACCGTTATATAGCAGTGTAAAGAAAGTCCACGTTACAAATCACAAAAATCCTACTATAAAAAATGACAAAGGCAATAAAGTGTATTCCACAGCAGTGAGTCAACCCACACCACAGATATTTCATGTGAGACTTACCAGAACTGCATGACCTTGAGATTATAGCATAGCAGCTTAGGTCCGTCCTGACTAGTTTTGTCAAAAATGACGTTCTCAAGGCAAGAACGCTATCCCATGTTATCTCCTTAATATATCTATATATAGATATTTTATATATATATATATATATATATATATATATATATATATATATTGTACAGAACGCTAAGGTTGGGTCCTGGACGGGTGAGGAATTCTCAGCAGTAGAGTTAATCCAGAGAGGACTGGTTTGCAGTCCTCTCTGTCTTAATAGAGAGTTATTTGGGGCCCGGAATTTCAGAGGCTCTAAAGTGATATTCGGGTGGGAAAGAGCGTCCACCCCTGACCACAGGGATTCAGCACACAGGGGGTTAAAGGCCTCCAGAAAACAGCTCATAAAAGACAGGAGGTAGTGAAGAGGTGGTGGTGAGAAGGAGTAGGTGATTGAACCTGTCGTGGTAAGCTGAGAACCTGTTGGAGGCTGCTAAAAATTCGATAAGGACTCTCAAAACTCTGGGGCAAAGACCCGTCCACAAAACTGTATGTGTCTTTCCTTTAATTTGCTTTGTGCAGAAAACAAGCTAACTTTATTTTATGCTGAAGTTAAGCGGACTTTGTTTTATATTTTTGACCTGTGTGCTGAAGGAAGCCTTATTTTTGATTTGCTTACAAATAAAAGCCTTTTTGTTTCAAGTTTAAACTGTTTATGCACTTAATCCCGTGGAGCTATTATTCCCTAAAGTTTACAATATATATATATATATATTGTCAGGGGTTCACTCCAAGTGTAGCGCTTTAAGGACACCACCATTCGCTCCATTTCAGGGCTGGTTTTGCCCACTTTATTTAAAAGAAAGTTAAAACAAACACAGAAGATTCCCTCGCAGGGGTATTCAGTATCTTAGTCCTGCTACCAAAGTAAATGATTTTCAGCCCTCCTGGCTTGTAAACGCAGCTCTCCAGCTCAGGCCTTACACTTTAGGGCCTTGGTTTGTCTCCCACAGACCAGACGCTCAGCACCTCGGTGCGTACAGCAAGTAGCCTCGTGCTACACAGGCTCCCACCTCTCTCTCCTAGGTGAAGCCCTACAGACTCTCATGCCCAGACCTCCTGTCTGCAGGGTGGAGTCGTCTCCAACTGGGCGCCTAGAGCCTTGGTCTAGTGATTACTTAAAGCCCAGAACACAGCTGACTCATTAGTGAACTGGCTGTTTATTAGACCTGGATCTTGGCAAGGTACCGCCCTGCTACAATATATATATAGGGATATTACTGTAGATCATGCAATGTGCTCCGTGGTAACCTCCACCTAGAGATGGATGGAACCCCTAGAGAGGCACTGAGGGCTGTCAAAGTTGTCAAAACAGAACAGGGCTGCAGACTGAAATTTTCGCATCTCTCTTCACTTATGCCTCGTACACACGATCGGACATTGATCGGACATTCCAACATCAAAATCCATGGATTTTTTTCGACGGATGTTGGCTCAAACTTGTCTTGCATACACACGGTCATACAAAGTGGGTTGGAAATTGCAAACGTCAAGAACGCGGTGACATACAACACGTACGACGAGCCGAGAAAAATTAAGTTCAATAGCCAGTGCTTGATTCCGAGCATGCGTGGAACTTTGTGCGGCGGAATTGTGTACACACGATCGGAATTTATGCGAACGGATTTTGTTGTCGGAAAATGTCATTGCCTTAGAATTGTGAACAGTTTTCAGAACGCAGTGTAGTGCCATGATATGCTTTGACTATGCCATGCAGTGACTGTGTATGATTCGCCATAGCGTATGGTGAGGGTTGCAAGAGACAGCGAGCAGAGATCAGGTTGTTTGTGAGTCATCAGAAGTGTACACAGTGTGACTCCCTGAAGCGTTGTATAAAAGCCCAGAGCTGGACCTCTTCCATAATTTCTGTAGTATCAAACAAGGTCATCAGCCTAGTAGCGTAGTATATATATATATATATATATATATATATATATAGTATATAGTAATATATAGTAACGTAAAACTGAGTACACCGTGAAAGCCCGGGGGCTGATTTACTAAAAAGCTCATTTGCCTGATAGTGTAGAAAATCTTAGATGCTTTTAAACATCCAGCCAGCTTTAAGGAGAACTCCGCTGTGTAGTAATTGATCTTACACTGACACATTACATAAATCGGATAAACAGCTTTTATCTATGGACACCAAAAGCTGGAAGATCTGACTTAGAAAGGAATAAAGGCCATTCCCTAGGACCCGATGGGAGTGCTCTGATCTGATAATACAATGCAGGGGGGCGGGCACAGACACAGCATGGCTCTTGCTGGCTTAGTCACAATTGGGCTTATCTAAAGATCCGACAGTGCAGTCTCCATTATAATTGTGCAGACTCACTTATGAAAGATATATATTTGCCCGAGGAAAAGTCAAAACCGAGAGGCCCCTGAGGTCTGACAGCTGTTGCCCTGTCAAATGCCTGAAGCTAGTATATACTAACGTTACTACCAAACATGAATTAACGATTCCCGATCTGGCTGTCTTTCTGTCCATTTGAACAATGGTTTTGTGCTTATGGGCTTCATTAAACATCATTGGCATCAACCTGATAAAACAGACTTGAAAATCTTGACTGACCACCACACACAGGAACTCTCTGCTTTGAGGCGAGTCTTCAAATAATCACTGTGACTGCCAGAGCTCTGACTCATGATATGTAAAGAAAAAGTCTCAAAAATATATAATTTAATGTTATTTAATCCCCCAGAGAACCAAGTGCATGTAGCACTTGGTCCTGTTCAAATACGTTCTACCGTTGCTGAGCAGTATGGTTGGACAATTTGCCACCCCTCACACCACCGCTCTCCGATCACACTGCTAGCAAGGAGCCGAATATGTAAGACAGCGCTGGTTTCTGGCAGCAGAGATGCTCTGGAGATCATTGCTATTATTCGCAACAGATCATTCAGCACTGCCAGGCTGTGTGATCTATCTGCGGCTGCTTGTTAATTCAAAGCCCCGGGTTGTAAATCACACAGCTCCCCAGCCCTGAATGATCTTTTACTATTGTAAATAAGCAATCAGCACTGCTTGTTCATTCGCAATAGTAAAAGATTATACAGCACTATGGTGCTTTGTGATCTATCTGCAGCTGCTTGTAAATGTACACGCAGCACCAGCAGATAACTCACTCAGCCCTGGAGCACTGACTGATCTTTTACAATTAATACTGCTACTTTTACTTTTGAAATGTCAGGGCTGTGTGATGGATCTGCCGGAGCTCTGTATGTTTACTATCAGTTGGTAGCGCTATCACACAGTCCCGCAGTACTAGAGAAGGGGAGGGGGCTCAGGGCTGGCTGTACCTCCCCCCACAGGACTGCCCATAATTTGGGTTTCAGACTGAGGTGGAACTAGAGCCAGCATTAACATAAATAAAGAGGTGCTTTTGATCCACAACTCGGCTCTCGATCAAAACAGGACTAATTGCTACATGCACTTGGCCCCCTGGAGGATTAAATAAAAGTTTAAACATTTTCACAATGAGAGTTCTTTAAATCACACCTGGGCTCTACCCATGTAAAGCAACGCAACAGGGTCATTTAACTTCCCCTTATCCAGTCCTCCAGCACTTCATACTCCCCTTTCCTTCTCTCTATTCTACCACCAGGAGTAAAAGATACCTTCTAACTTTCTGAGATGGGAATGAGGGACACCTATTAGCAAAAGTATGTATAAATAGTGAATTTTATATAAAATTATATTGATCAGACCAAAGTGAAGGACAAATGAGGAGGGAAGAGGGACAGAGGGACTTTGTTCTAAATCAGGGACAGTCCCTCAAAATCAGGGACAGTTGGGAGCTATGGTAAAAGAAGGAAGCGCTATATAAGCTCAAAGTCGTGACTTGCAGCTTATACATAGATGTGATAATGTAGGGAATTATTAGAACTCCTGTTGGGTTTTTACTGCTATCAGGGGCTCTAATAGAAAGATTTATCCTCAATTCCTGCCCTGCGCCAAAGCTTTCAGCAGATAGGAAGTAAAGAAAAATCTGCAACAGAGAAACAAAAAAAATATATACTACTCTTCCCGTACTCTACATAAGAAAAAACATTTTTATGCCTGTCTTTGTTCCTGTTGAAGATTCCTCCTCATCTTCTGTCTGGTAAAATGTCGTCAACCCTTTAGAGCCCTTTCACACCCATGAATTGTAATGTGCATAAAAGTGTGTTGACATGTGCACTGAGTTCCAATGAGCCCAACACAGTAAAAAACGCATGATTTTCTGTCCGACAGAGTACATTGAAATGCAATGCATGTCTTCTATATTGCCTGCTTTGTTTTGTGCTGAGGGGACGGTGCATTTGATTTGGCCTTGTATGTGCATTGGGATGCCATTGAGAATAATTGGCAATGTACTGCACCATGAATACACAGCATGCTATTGTCACACACGTAAACATGTGTAAAGCTAGCCTAGGAGAACTGTAGACAAATGATAATGTTTTGCCATAAATGCTGTACATGTTGCATCTACCCTCCATTTATGGTTGCCTAGTTTGGTAGAACACATGCGGCTCCACTGAGTTTTGGGCAGAATCCAAAAAGCCTTCAAAATCATTCTATACACCAGCCTTTTTTAACCAGTGTGCCTTGAGGTTTTTTCAGGAGTGCCTTGGCAAAATGCCTAAAAATTCCTCTAAAATAGTGTAAAATATGGATGAATGCTTCCATTTAGTTAAACGAAGCCACAGATTTTCATTGTGCACCGTTACAACCTTCCAGCTGCTGGCATCCTACTGACCAATGGCATCATCAGTTGATAAGGAGGATGTCAGTCGCCTGCACAGCACCCTTGTATCCCTCTCTCCTGTCCTACATCTGCATTGAGGGTCACATTAGCTGAGTGATGGAGAAAAACTGAGGGAGAAGAGAAACATTGGACTACTAGTCAGTACCAGTTTGCAAAAGTGTATTTGTTTTGGAAGAATGACCTCTAATGTTGGGTGTCCTACTTGGACTTGTGAATGCTGCTGCATTATGTAAAACTATTATGCCCCGTACACACGGTCGGATTTTCCGATGGAAAATGTCCGATCGGAGCGTGTTGTCGGAAATTCCGACCGTGTGTGGGCTCCATCGAACATTTTCCATCGGATTTTCCGACACACAAAGTTTGAGAGCAGGATATAAAATTTTCCGACAACAAAATCCGTTGTCGGAAATTCCGATCGTGTGTACACAAATCCGACGAACAAAGTGCCACGCATGCTCAGAATAAATAAAGAGATGAAAGCTATTGGCCACTGCCCCGTTTATAGTCCCGACGTATGTGTTTTACATCACCGCGTTTAGAACGGTCGGATTTTCCAACAACTTTGTGTGACCGTGTGTATGCAAGACAAGTTTGAGCCAACATCTGTCGGAAAAAATCCTAGGATTTTGTTGTCGGAATGTCCGAACAAAGTCCGACCGTGTGTACGGGGCATAAGAATAGCTTTTACATTTTAGAATGGGGTGCCTCGAGACTGTCCATATTTTTTTAAAGGGTGCCTCGAGACTGTCCATAATCTTAAAGGGTGCCTTGAGACTATCCATCATTTTTAAAGGGTGACTCGAGACTGTCCATAATTTTTAAAGGGTGCCTTAAGACTGTCCATCATTTTTAAAGGGTGCCTCGAGACTGTCCATCATTTTTAATGGGTGCCTTAAGACTGTCTATCATTTTTAAAGGGTGCCTCGAGATTGTCCATCATTTTTAAAGAGTGCCTCGAGATTGTCCATCATTTTTAAAGGGTGCCTTGACTGAAAAAAGGTTGAGAAACACTGCTATACACCATTGAAACAACCATTCACCATAAACGATTCTGTCCAATGGTCACTCCTACATTTACAATTGCTTGGACAGCCAATCAACACCAACTTTTTCTTTAAAATGATTTGCAACCCTCCGAGAGGGAACATCTACAGGTCACAGTATGATAACGAATTACTGAGAACTCATAACCTGATATTATGCTGCAAATTTTATCCTGTTGTTTTCCTCTATTGTTAATGGCAGCTCCTTCGCTCTTCCTTTGTAGCTGTTTTCATAAACGTCCTTCCATTGTGTAGCAAGAGTAAGGTCAATCTGAAAGTTGTACAAAAATAACATGAATGACTTGAGGTTAGATTTAATTACACAAGGTCAGGACCAGCGCTGTGGTGCGAATTTCATGACATATAATATTTACTCTCCTTGATAATCCTTGAAAATGCATTCTGCAACAGCATCTCCGTTGCCATGAATGCCTGACTTAGCTGAAAACCACCATGGAAGACCAAGGTCTATTGTACAGATATACTGACCCCGTTTACAAATGTCAGATCCCAGGTCATGACACAGGTCAGCGCAAAGCTGCCTATTCTAAAGATCCAGGGGGAGGGCAAGGAATCTATAATGTGTTTTTTGTTACATGAATCAGATCTCCAAAATAAATAAGATCAGTTTATTTTCTCATCACATTTACAGACTCTACTCCCTGTGCTACACCATGGTGCTTTACTGCTCCCTCTAAGTTCAAATCTAAAAGTTGGCCGACTCATTTAAAAAAAAAAACAGTGCACCCCATGTTTGACTGATAATCAGTGGTAATCTGAGGAATAAAGAAGGCCGCACAGGCATATGAGAGCTGATGTCACAGTCAGGGGTCAGGTTCGGAGACCAGTAGCTATAGCAGTAGAGAGGCTTCCACCGACCAGCTGAATACAGTAAATACACCCTGGCGTATGACACAGACGCACCCGAGGTGCAGAGTCTAAGTACTGACTGGTGTTCCCCAGGTCGGGGTCCTCAGGATCACCTCACAAGGAGGTGGGCAAGCAAGGGTCCAGTAGCAGATATAGCAGGCAGGGATCTAGGAGAAGCATAGTCAGTAAGCAAGCCAAAGGTCTGTAACAAGTGGTTGCAGGTTCTGTTCAAGCAGAAGCATAGTCAAGAAACAAGCCAAAAGTCAGTAACAAGTGGAAGTGGAGATAAGGACAGCTGCAGTTACGCAAAGGAGCAAGATATCAGCTGGAGAGAGAACAATATTCTGGTAAACAGGAAGAGCAAAGGCATGGCTTCAATTAGAAGTTCATGGGAGACGCAAGGAGTTCAAAGTTCACCAGAAACAAGGTACAAGACCAGATTATTTGAGGGTTCAGACAGAATGCTGTCCAGCATTTCAGGTGGCTCAGCAAAGAGTGCTACTGCCAGATACAGCAGAGGTCATGGGTTCAAGTTCTGGTCCTGACAGCTGAGGAATGAAAGCCCTGATGAAGGGGAATGCTGAGCACCCAAAACGTGTTTGCTGACTAGTGTTTTTTTCCTGCTGTTATTTGTGGGATCTGGTGACTTTTGTTTGGTGCCCTCTTTGGTTGAAATGCAAATAGGTTTCCCAAATTGGGTGACCTCTGTGTTTTGAAAAGGTGCCTCTGCTTTATGGAGAACTGCCAAACACAAGCCATTTGGCTTCATAAGGACTTCTCCTATTATACAGTATATGGGGGATTCATCACCTCATCTACTTCTCTCCTTATGATATTTTTACTCAACAGATACAGAATACACCAGCCAGTCTCCTCACTCACCAACGCCGTCACTGCCATATTACTCCAACGCTAGCTTACAATTAATTGGGGTTATCCCTTAAAATTGGCCTACTTACTTATAAAGCCCAAATAACTTGCTCTGCAGTCCCCATAGAGGGGAGAGGCTGCAGTATTCAGTCTTAAAGCTGGGAGGGAAACTGCAGGAGGGAAGGATTAGGTAAATGAAACTGCTTTTTGCTGCCTCCTTAGGAAAAAATTGCACGTTTGCATATGTGTGAAAAATAGTCTAGCAGCAAAAGTGTTAAAGTAAGCAAAATGTTTTGTTTAGCTTTGGATAGAGTGGTGAGATTTTTACTGCTGTGTCCTTGTTAAAGAGATTGTCTCTCTGTGGTTGTCCTGATCACCAATGTCCATGGGAATTAAAATGATGGGTAAATCCAAAGTTTTGAGCTGCCGCCACAACAGGAATCAAAGGGAAATCTTCCAATGGGTACACTTGTTCCCTTGACAAGTGTCTAAGAGTGGATATCCCTCATATATACTTTAGAGACCCTGTAATGTGCCCTTAATCAGCACGGTGACAGGGCCTCTTAACCCCTCTCTGCCCCCTCCCAGCGGCCCTTTAACTGGGTCTTAAAGCGGAACTAAATGCAAAAAGTAAAAAAACTGTGAACAGGAAGGCTTTTTATTGCAGAGATGCAACTTCTCTTCTGCAATAGAGTACACTTACCTGCTTATTCACAATCCTCTGCAGAATGTACACTAAGCTGTACATGTGCAGCTCAGTTTACATTCTGGCACACTGGAGTGACATCATCCTGCACTGGCCAATCAAAATGGCTAAAGACTGGCACCCGGAAGAAGCTGGGGAGAGGATGCTGGCGAGGGACCTAGTTGGAACTAATGCTGACCATAGACGGTTTGAACCTTGGCCAGTTCAGCAGGGATAAGATTCGAACCATGTATGGCCAGGCTGAATGTACCCAAGTTGATCAATCAATCAACTTGGGTACAACCAGCCTATCAGATTTTACATGTGATTATTGCTAGTGGCTATTATAGCAATCACTGTGTTCTCCCGGCGGGGGCGGCTTCCCTTGCTGGGAGAACACAATGGCTCCGATGGGGAGGAATTGCCCCAAATCCTGTGGTTGCAGGAAAGAAAATTGCTCCATCTACGGCTGGCCTAGGGTAAGTACTGTATGTAGGCCTTTAGTTACGCTTTAATTTCCAGAAGGTGGGATGGAGTACCCAATCACATGATGAAGGTTGTCACAGTGCCCACATGATCAGTCGCCTTTTCTGTTGGCTTCCAATCATAAACAGAGTTACCTGTGATAGCTTGGTTGGCTGGGAGCGCTCTCAGCACAGAAGCCTCGGATGCCATAGACACATGGACGCAGGGAGTGGGCATTAAGAACCCGCCGTCTCTCCCTTCCCCTGCACATGTGGTTACTTGTTCAGCAAGAGGTTAAAGCCTCAGAAAAATCATCATGTGATTATTTCATCATTGTCACCAAACTAATTTGACCCATTGTACACTACTCAAGCCTGATGCTTTTACGTAAGCAGTTCTGTATTCATGAAGGCCCCTGCCATTGGCGTCACCAGCAATTTTGTTAATAAGTTATTGATCTGAAAGCCCCCCTGAGCTCATTAACATGACGGATATGCTAAGGTCTCATTTCTTTGCAGTTTCCAGTGTCCGTTATTCCCCTAAGTGCCGTTTGTTGACTTTTGTAGACAAGCCGCTGTGTCACCTTGTTTTAAGTTGGTCCCCAAATTCTCTTTCCTGTTGGTGCTCTGACAGGCCTGTAATTACAGCTCACTGCATGCTGTGACATAATGGGTTTTGTTATGATATATTGTGAAATGTTCTGCCTGCTTTTGATCTATTTTGACAGTGTGTATCACAGGATAATTCGCTGTGGCAGGCTGTGGTACGTGGTAGTATTGGGGGATGTACAGTGAAGTGTTGTGACAGGGGTCTCGGGGGTACAATTAGGGAAGGGCATGGAGGTGGCTGCCCGGGATACAGATAAGACAGGGCTCAGTAGGAAAATAAAGAGATAAATAGTTGTGCAGACTAATTATGAGGATGAAATGTGAATTTAGGCTTCTCTCAATCCCAAAGCAGCCTTTCTCTCCTTTTTGTAACATGAAGGAACCCTTTTCAGATTCAGGGAAACCCTGCTAATAATTACTATATCTACAGCTCAATGTACATGATGCTCACTGGGAAGAAGGTTTCTTACATTGGTTGTCAGTGGGAAGACAACTCCTTACATTGGTTGTCAGTGGGAAGAATGTTCCTTACATTTGTGATCAGTGGGAAGAATGTTCCTTACATTTGTGATCAGTGGGAAGAATGTTCCTTACATTTGTGATCAGTGGGAAGAATGCCATTTACATTGGTGATCAGTGGGAAGAATGCCATTTACATTGGTGATCAGTGGGAAGAATGCTTCTTACATTGGTGATCAGTGGGAAGAATGCTTCTTACATTGGTGATCAGTGGGAAGAATGCTCCTTACATTTGTGATCAGTGGAAAGAATGCCATTTACATTGGTGATTAGTGGGAAGAATGCCATTTACATTGGTGATTAGTGGGAAGAATGCTTCTCACATTGGTGATCAGTGGGAAGAACGCTTCTTTCTTTTCAGGTCAGTGGGAAGAATGCTCCTTACATTTGTGGTCCGTGGGAGGAATGCTCCTTGCACCGGTGATCAGTTGGAAGAATGCCTCTTACATTAGAAGTCAGTGGGAAGAATGACCCTTACATTGGAGGTCAGCCTTTTTAACATGAAGGAACCCTTCTCGAACTCAGGGAAACCCTGCTAATAATTACTATATCTACAGTTCACTGTACATTAGTGTAATGCTCACTGGGAAGAAGGTTCCTTACATTAGTTGTCAGTTGACAGTGGGAAGAATGCTCCTTACATTTGTGATCAGTAGGAAGAATGACCCTTACATTGGAGGTCAGTGGGAAAAATGCTCCTTACATTTGTGATCAGTGGGAAGAATGCCCCTTACATTGGAGGTCGGCCTTTTAACATGAAGGAATCCCTCTCAGACTCAAGGAAACCACGCTAATAATTACTATATCTACAGCTCACTGTACATTAGTTAGTGTAATGTTCACTGGGAAGAAGGTTTCTTACATTGGTTGTCAGTGGGAAGAATGCTCCTTACATTTGTAATCAGTGGGAAGAATGTCATTTACATTGGTGGTCAGTGGGAAGAACGCTCCTTTCCTTTCAGGTCAGTGGGAAGAATGCTCCTTACATTTGTGGTCTGTGGAAGGAACGCTCCTTGCATTGCTAATCAGTTGGAAGAATGCGTCTTACATTGGCAGTCAGTGGGAAGAATGTCCCTTACATTAGTGGTCAGTGAGAAGCATGTTTCTTACATTGGCTGTCTGTAGGAAAATTTCCCTTACATTTGTGATCAGTGGGAAGAATGTTCCTTACATTTGTGATCAGTGGGAAGAATGCCATTTACATTGGTGATTAGTGGGAAGAATGCTTCTTTCTTTTCAGGTCAGTGGGAAGAATGCTCCTTACATTTGTGGTCCGTGGGAGGAATGCTCCTTGCACCGGTGATCAGTTGGAAGAATGCCTCTTACATTAGAAGTCAGTGGGAAGAATGACCCTTATATTGGAGGTCAGCCTTTTTAACATGAAGGAACCCTTCTCGGACTCAGGGAAACCCTGCTAATAATTACTATATCTACAGTTCACTGTACATTAGTGTAATGCTCACTGGGAAGAAGGTTCCTTACATTAGTTGTCAGTTGACAGTGGGAAGAATGCTCCTTACATTTGTGATCAGTAGGAAGAATGACCCTTACATTGGAGGTCAGTGGGAAAAATGCTCCTTACATTTGTGATCAGTGGGAAGAATGCCCCTTACATTGGAGGTCGGCCTTTTAACATGAAGGAATCCCTCTCAGACTCAAGGAAACCACGCTAATAATTACTATATCTACAGCTCACTGTACATTAGTGTAATGTTCACTGGGAAGAAGGTTTCTTACATTGGTTGTCAGTGGGAAGAATGCTCCTTACATTTGTAATCAGTGGGAAGAATGTAATTTACATTGGTGGTCAGTGGGAAGAACGCTCCTTTCCTTTCAGGTCAGTGGGAAGAATGCTCCTTACATTTGTGGTCTGTGGAAGGAACGCTCCTTGCATTGCTAATCAGTTGGAAGAATGCGTCTTACATTGGCAGTCAGTGGGAAGAATGTCCCTTACATTAGTGGTCAGTGAGAAGCATGTTTCTTACATTGGCTGTCTGTAGGAAAATTTCCCTTACATTTGTGTTCAGTGGGAAGAGTGCCTTTTACATTAGTGGTGAGTGGGAGGAATGCTCCTTACATTGGTGGTCATTGGTAAGAATGCTCCTTACATTGGTGGTCAACGAGAAGAATGTTCCCTACATTAGTTGTCTGTGGGAAAAAGTCTCCCTACAACTATGGTCAGTTGGAAGAATTCTTTTTATATTTGTGGTCATTGGGAAGAATGCTTCTTACATTTATGGTCAGGTCAGTGAGAAGAATGCTCCTTATATTGATGGTTAGTGGTAAGAATGCTCCTTACATTGGTGGTCAATGTGAAGAATGCTCCTTACATTGGTGGTCAATGTGAAGAATGTTACTTACATTGATTGTCTGTGGGAAAAATCCTCCTTACATTTGATGTCAGTGGGAAGAATGCTCCTTACATTTGTGGTAATTAGGAAGACCCCCCCCCCCCCCCCCTTTATTGATAGCTAAAAAGATCATCAGTGTCAGTAGTTACTTATCTAAGTGTCAGAAATTCCTCACTGTTCCAGGAACCACCAGCAACCATTGGAAGAACCCTAGGAATCCAAAGTATATCTAAATCCTAAAGTTTTCTGGAATTTGTTTTCAATACAAAAGGTTAATACCTGTCTGTGTCTGTCTGTGTCTCTTAGGGGGATTTTCCTTCCATTTCCTGTCCTGGAAACACAAATGGATGTGACCCTAAACAGAAATCCTATCGCAGCCATCTGTCTGCAACAGTTGTCCCCATTGAAAGACTCTTCTTCAACCCTTGTTCTGGTGACAGCTGTGAAATATTGGATTTCATGTCACTTGCTGCCCCAGTGACAATGATCATCAGGACAAAATCGAGAGGGTGAATCTCCTGGACAAAAAATATTTCCACACCTGTACCTTTGACAACAAAAAAAACCACCAATGTTTCTAGTTTCACTGACGATTTGGAGACACACAGGTCCCCTATGTCAAGGTGAGGGACCTTACATTTCGGAGGCACATAGTTCTCCTTTCTTAAGGTGATAGTGCAAATGTTTCAGAGGCACACAGGTCCCATTTTTCCCAAGATGACAACACCAACGTTTTGGAGACACACAGTGCTCCTTTCTCATGGTGAGAGTGCTGGTGTTTTGGAGACACACAGGTCCTCTTTTCAATGTAACATTTCGGAGACAAACAAGTTCTCTTTTCAAAGGTGACAGTGGCAACAGACACATAGCCTCCCTATCTCAAGGTGGCAGCACCAATGCTTCAGACCAACACAGGTCTCCTTTCTCAAGGAGACAACCCAGAGGTTTCAAAGACGCACAGGTCCCCTTCTTCAAAGTGACAAACCTTTTTCTGTCGCATTAAGCAATATAAACCCAACAGGGGTTTTAGTACTTCCCCACTCTATTCGAAGCTAAAAAAGAAGCTTTAAAAAAACTTTAAAACGGATTTAAACTGCAATGTTTATTTTGTTTTAAATAGGCCCTCAGGATGTTAATACCATAATAATATTAGCACATTATGGCATCATGGCAGACTTACCTGTCATACAAAGCCCTCCAGTACTCCATCTGGTCCCGCGGGCTTCCATCTTCTCCTGGTCTTCCTTCTGGGTTCTCTCTCTGGGCCATGATGACGCCACTCCCGCACATGCCCGCGAGAGTCACTTCATTACACCACAGAGCGGTGCTGTAAATGTACTCTGAGCTGTGCATGCACAGCTCAGCGTACGTTACGGCTGAAAGGCAGGGAGACGCTTTTATGACAGGAGATGGCTTGGGTCTCTTCTGTCATAAAAAGTCCATCAGTGTTTTGTTTTTTTAAAACTGAAGTTTAAGTTTAATTCCGCTTTAAACGGTTAGTTTACCTTTACTAAAAGACTGCCCATGCAGATAAGGGACATCTGTAGATAAAAACAAACTTTACATTTTTTGGCTAATATTGAATAATGCCCTTCCTATAGGTGTAGGCCATATAAATACCTCATGAAGCCTGACTGGAAAACTCCCAGGATGTTGCTAGGAGGGGCCCAACTCTTATGCCCCGTACACACGGTCGGATTTTCCGACAGGAAATGTTCGATGGGAGCTTGTTGTCGGAAATTCCGACCGTGTGTAGGCTCCATTGGACATTTTCTATCGGAATTTCCGTCACACAAAATTTGAGATCTGGATCTCAAATTTTCCGACAACAAAATCCGTCTTTGTTTCACCACAGCAGCTTTGGTTTAACCACTTCAGCCCCGGAAGGATTTACCCCCTTCCTGACCAGAGCACTTTTTACAATTCGGCACTGCGTCGCTTTAACTGCTAATTGCGCGGTCATGCAATGCTGTACCCAAACGAAATTTGCGTCCTTTTCTTCCCACAAATAGAGCTTTCTTTTGATGGTATTTGATCACCTCTGCCGTTTTTATTTTTTGCGCTATACACGGAAAAAGACCGAAAATTTTGAAAAAAAATGATATTTTCTACTTTTTGTTCTAAAAAAAATCCAATAAACTCAATTTTAGTCATACATTTAGGCCAAAATGTATTCGGCCACATGTCTTTGGTAAAAAAAATGTCAATAAGTGTATATTTATTGGTTTGCGCAAAAGTTATAGCGTCTACAAACTAGGGTACATTTTCTGGAATTTACACAGCCTTTAATTTATGACTGCCTATGTCGATTCTTGAGGTGCTAAAATGGCAGGGCAGTACAAAACCCCCACAAATGACCCCATTTTGGAAAGTAGACACCCCAAGGAATTTGCTGAGAGGCATGTTGAGCCCATTGAATATTCATTTTTTTTGTCCCAAGTGATTGAATAATGACAAAAAAAAAAAAAAAAAATTACAAAAAGTTGTCACTAAATGATATATTGCTCACACAGGCCATGGGCATATGTGGAATTGCACCCCAAAATACATTTAGCTGCTTCTCCTGAGTACGGGGATACCACATGTGTGGGACTTTTTGGGAGCCTAGCCGCGTACGGGGCCCCGAAAACCAAGCACCGCCTTCAGGATTTCTAAGGGCGTACATTTTTGATTTTACTCCTCACTACCTATCACGGTTTTGAAGGCCATAAAATGCCCAGATGACATAAACCCCCCCCAAATGACCCCATTTTGGAAAGTAGACACCCCAAGCTATTTGCTTTGAGGCATGTTGAGTCCATGGAATGTTTTATATTTTGACACAAGTTGCGGGAAAGTGACAATTTTTTTTTTTTTTTTTTTTTTTTTGCACAAAGTTGTCACTAAATGATATATTGCTCACACAGGCCATGGGCATATGTGGAATTGCACCCCAAAATACATTTAGCTGCTTCTCCTGAGTACGGGGATACCACATGTGTGGGACTTTTTAGGAGCCTAGCCGCGTACGGGACCCCGAAAACCAAGCACTGCCTTCAGGATTTCTAAGGGCGTACATTTTTGATTTTACTCCTCACTGCCTATCACAGTTTCGGAGGCCATGGAATGCCCAGGTGGCACAAACCCCCCCCAAATGACCCCATTTTGGAAAGTAGACACCCCAAGCTATTTGCTGAGAGGCATGGTGAGTATTTTGCAGCTCTCATTTGTTTTTGAAAATAAAGAAAGACGAGAAAAAAAATTTTTTTTTTTCTTTTTTCAATTTTCAAAACTTTGTGACAAAAAGTGAGGTCTGCAAAATACTCACTATACCTCTCATCAAATAGCTTGGGGTGTCTACTTTCCAAAATGGGGTCATTTGGGGGTTTTTTTTGCCACCTGGGCATTCCATGGCCCCCGAAACTGTGATAGGCGGTGAAGAGTGAAATCAAAAATTTACGGCCTTAGAAAGCCTGAAGGCGGTGCTTGGTTTTCGGGGTCCCGTACGCGGCTAGGCTCCCAAAAAGTCTCACACATGTGGTATCCCCGTACTCAGGAGAAGCAGCAGAATGTATTTTGGGGTGTAATTTCACATATTCCCATGGCATGTTTGAGCAATATATCATTTAGTGACAACTTTGCGCAAAAAAAAATAAAAAAAATAAAAAATTGTCTCTTTCCCGCAACTTGTGTCACAATATAAATTATTCCATGGACTCAACATGACTCTCAGCAAATAGCTTGGGGTGTCTACTTTCCAAAATGGGGTCATTTGGGGGGGGTTTGAACTGTCCTGGCATTTTATGCACAACATCTAGAAGCTTATGTCACACATCACCCACTCTTCTAACCACTTGAAGACAAAGCCCTTTCTGACACTTATTGTTTACATAAAAAAATAATTTTTTTTTGCAAGAAAATTACTTTGAACCCCCAAACATTATATATTTTTTTTAAAGCAAATGCCCTACAGATTAAAATGGTGGGTGTTTCATTTTTTTTTTTCACACAGTATTTGCGCAGCGATTTTTCAAACGCATTTTTTGGGGAAAAAACACACTTTTTTACATTTTAATGCACTAAAACACACTATATTGCCCAAATGTTTGATGAGATAAAAAAGATGATCTTAGGCCGAGTACATAGATACCAAACATGACATGCTTTAAAATTGCGCACAAACGTGCAGTGGCGACAAACTAAATACATTTTTAAAAGCCTTTAAAAGCCTTTACAGGTTACCACTTTAGATTTACAGAGGAGGTCTACTGCTAAAATTACTGCCCTCGATCTGACCTTCGCGGCGATACCTCACATGCATGGTGCAATTGCTGTTTACATTTGACGCCAGACCAACGCTTGCGTTCACCTTAGCGCGAGAGCAGGGGGGACAGGGGTGCTTTTTTTTTTTTTTTTTTTTTTTTCTTTATTATTATTATTTTTTTATCTTATTTTTAAACTGTTCCTTTCATTTTTTTTTTTTTTAAATCATTTTTATTGTTATCTCAGGGAATGTAAATATCCCCTATGATAGCAATAGGTAGTGACAGGTACTCTTTTTTGCAAAAATTGGGGTCTATTAGACCCTAGATTTCTCCTCTGCCCTCAAAGCATCTGATCACACCAAGATCGGTGTGATAAAATGCTTTCCCAATTTCCCAATGGCGCTGTTTACATCCGGCGAAATCTACGTCATAAAATGCTCGTAGCTTCCGGTTTCTTAGGTCATAGAGATGTTTGGAGCCACTCTGGTCTCTGATCAGCTCTATGGTCAGCTGGCTGAATCACCGGCTGCATTTTCAGGTTCCCTGTTGAGACAGGAGAGCCAGAGAAAAACACGGAAGATGTTGGGGGGGGGGGGCATTCCCTCCCACTGCTTGTAAAAGCAGTCTAGAGGCTAATTAGCCACTAGGATTGCTTTTACATGAAAGCCGACCGCTGGCTGAAAAGAATGATACCAAGATGATACCTAAACCTGCAGGCATCATTCTGGTATAACCACTCAAAGTCGTGAATGGCATACCTGAAGACAAAAAAATGGTTAACAATAAAGCACAGTAAACGGTAAGGTATAAAAAATTGCATACCTGAAAAGCAAACATGATAAAACATAATAACAATAACAATAACAATAACAATAAAACATTGCAGAATAGAATACAGTAAAAAAGAGCAGAACAATAGAGAGAGAATAGAGAGAGAGAGAACAATAAAACGACAACTATTTTTATTTTATATTTTTGTTTGTGTTTTTTTTTTTTTACACTTTTTTTTGTAACTAACTATAATAACTGTAACCGGTTCCAGGTTCGGGTCTCTCAAAATGCGATGGCATCTTGGGAGACCCTGTGAAAGTGTGCCTAGTCTGTGCAATGTTGTACCCTACGCTAATACTCAACTAGTGCATGGTAGCGTTCAAAACATTCACCAATGCAAAGACCAGGATTGTCAGGACAGGAGGGACAATAATAGCGGGTGTCACGGCTATATCCGCGCTTGCTGCAGACACAACATATTTTTTGGGGGGTTCGCTGGGTAGGGGTACTCGGGAGGACATAAAGAAAATGCCTCTCATGCAGCCGACTGCATTTGGTTGGGGATGTGAATGGGGGAAGTACGGGCGCTGCAGAAGCGGTGGGTTCCCAATTAGGATTGGCGAATGCAGCAGGAAGGGCACTATGGGCATGACGGGCCTGTGTTTGTCTTTTTGGTGGCAGCGGGACACTACTTGTGCTTGCCACCTCACCAGCTTGAACTGCACTTATGGGACTCGCCACGTCACCAAGTGTTACTGCAGTGCTGGTTTGACTACGACCGGGGTGTACTAGGCCTCTGGTGCTTGCCAGTTCACCAAAACGCTACAAAAAAAACTGTTAGCGATCACAGGGATCAGGCCTGACTCTGCGAACGCTGCAGTTATGCGTTTAGAGTTTTGTAAGTGACAGTGATCGATCGATACTGCACTTGGGTGGGCTGGGCCGGGCCGGGCGGAGGGGCAAAACGCAGGTGCTAGCAGGTATCTGGGCTGATCCCGCTAACACTGCGTTTTTGGGAACCCTAAACTGCTGGGGACGCTAGTATAGATCTGATCGGATCAGATATTGATCTGTTCAGATACTATACCACTAAGGGAGGCGTATGCTGCGTGCGTGGGTGTTAGCGGTACTGGCGCTAATCTGACGCTGCCTGGGGCTGGTGCTTGCCAGTTCACCAAAATGCTACCAAAAAAACTGTTAGCGATCGCAGGGATCAGGCCTGACTCTGCGAACGCTGCAGTTATGCGTTTAGTGTTTTGTAAGTGACAGTGATCGATCGATACTGCACTTGGGTGGGCTGGGCTCGCCTGGGCGGAGGGGCAAAACGCAGGTGCTAGCAGGTATCTGGGCTGATCCCGCTAACACTGCGTTTTTGGGAACCCTAAACTGCTGGGGACGCTAGTATAGATCTGATCGGATCAGATATTGATCCGATCAGATACTATACCACTAAGGGAGGTGTATGGTGCGTGTACGGTGCGTGCGTGGGTGTTCGCGGTACTGGCGCTAATCTGACGCTGCCTGGGGCAACGCATATCACCGCCGGGCGATCAGGGGGCTAAACCTTTATTCGGTAATAAACGGCGGGTGCCCTGACACTATAAAAAATAAACTAACTAACCAGCGTCACCCGTAACAGTTATACGGTGATCAGTGGTGAAAGGGTTAACTAGGGGGCAATCAAGGGGTTAAAACATTTATTAGATAGTATATGGGGGTCCCTGTCGCTATAAAACACTGACGGCGAACCTAAATATTTACGTCCCTAACTAGCGTCACCAGTGACACTAATACAGCGATCAGAAAAATGATCGCTTAGCGACACTGGCGACAGGGGGTGATCAAGGGGTTAAAACTTTATTAGGGGGGGTACTGGCGCTAATCTGACGCTGCCTGGGGCGACGCATATCACCGCCGGGCGATTAGGGGGCTAAACCTTTATTCGGTAATAAACGGCGGGTGCCCTGACACTATAAAAAATAAACGAACTAACCAGCGTCACCCGTAACGGTTATACGGTGATCAGTGGTGAAAGGGTTAACTAGGGGGCAATCAAGGGGTTAAAACATTTATTAGATAGTATATGGGGGTCCCTGTCGCTATAAAACACTGACGGCGAACCTAAATATTTACGTCCCTAACTAGCGTCACCAGCGACACTAATACAGCGATCAGAAAAATGATCGCTTAGCGACACTGGTGAGGGGGGGTGATCAAGGGGTTAAAACTTTATTAGGGGGGGTAAGGGGGGTACCCTAGACCTACAGGGGGGTTACAGTAACTGTCCTAACACTGCTAACTGTCACAAACTGACACTATGCAGTAATCAGGAAAAAAAAAAAAAAAAAAAAAAAAAAACCTGCTTGGTGTCAGTTTGTGACAGGGGGGGGGGTGATTGGGGGGGGATCGGGGGGCGATCGGGGGGGGATCGGGGGTGTAATGTATGCCTGGCATGTTCTACTGTGTGTGTTTGTGTTGTGCACTTACTTACATGTCATCTCTCCTCGGCGCTGGAACGGAAACTGACAGCCGAGGAGAGATGACATCACATCCTCTGCCTCTGTGTACTATACAGAGGCAGGGGATGTTTGTCAGTGGCTGGGAGCGATCGCGAGGGGGGGGCCACGATCGGATGGTCTCCCCCTCGTCTCTCATCGCTCCCAACCAAATGCCGACCGCAGCTGGCACCGGGGGGGGGTCCGATCGGACCCCCCACCCGCGGGAAGGCAATCACGTTTCAGGTACGTGATTTTGCCTGCCCGTGCCGCTCTGCTCACGTATATAGGCGTGAGGCGGTCGGCAAGTGGTTAAGGGTCGGATTGTGTCTTCAGTGGGCAGACTCAGCTACAGTCTGTATATCCTGGAGGGTGGTATCGTTTTAAACCAAAGCTGCTGTGGTGAAACAAAGACATTCCTGTTCTGAAGTTTAAGAAATAGAAAAATCTGTGAAAGGTATACCTCTCTCGAGGTTTATCCCTAGCCAGGGGTCACATCTCCACATAGAGTGATAATTGGAAGAACAGCGTGCTTAATCCAAGCAAAGGTGGCGTGTTTTCCCTTGATGGTTCCACCCTGAAAGGCCCCGACCGGGTTAAGGTCGCAAGCTCTTTTAAGCTTGCCGTTTGGTAAGCGCGCATTTTAACAATATCACAGTGGTGCGGTGAAGGACTTATTGATTTAATTGATTTCCACCTATCTACGTTTCCTTTTTTATCCACCATCTATGATCAATTCTGGATAGAACGGTTCACCTTGTTTATGCACCTTCATGAACTTTGGAGCCTATCTCAAATTTGGGCCTAATATTTCACATATTTGTTTTGGTTATATCATATATAACTTTTTTTGTCACAGCGCTGCTTTTCTTGTATCTAATCCATTATTTTATAAAGTTGGTCGCACCACGCACTGAGAAACTAGACACCCGAGCGCAGGAGAGATTTCTACTGTTTATCTAGGAGTTTTTCAGTCAGGTTTCATAAGTTATGTATATGGCCTACACCTATAGCAAGGGCATCATTCAATGCTGGTCAGAGCGACACACTTTGTTTTTACGTACAATCACCCCTTACCTGCATAAGCAGTTTTTTTGGTAAAGGTGAACTCTGCCTTTAAATGTGAATCAGAATTAGCATTGATTTTCATGGAGTTTCAGTCACATTTGTAAAAACACAACATACGTGGTGCTGTCTTCAACAATTAAAAGATAAAATGCTTATTTACCTCTTACTAGGGTTGCCACCTTGCTGGTATTTTGCTGGTAAAAATAGGACTTGTTACTTATGTTGTTAATAAGGATGAGCTCCGGCGTGTTCGCACAGCCCACGTGCAGAGCCCGCCAGGAAGTCGGCACTGCGCTGTGCTAATCACAGGCAGTGAGACATTGTCCTGATGCGCGGCTGCAGAGATCAGGTATCACTGCCTGTGATTGGCGCAGCGCCGACTTCCTGGCAGGCACTGCACATGGGCTGTGCGAACACGCCGGAGCTCATCCTTAGTTGTTAATAGGAAGAAGACTGGAAGGGTAGTGTTAGTCTGGGTTCACACTTGTGCAATGTTAGACACTCTGTGCTGTGCAGATCACATGCGATTTCTGTGTGATGCAAAGTCAGCCATACAGATTGAATGGCTGAATTTGCATTGCATTCGCACCAAAATGGTCCACACTGGAATCGGATCGCATGGGTGTTCACACCTATGTGATCTGATTCCTGCACCATTTGGCAGTTCGCACTGTGATCTGTGAACCAATCTAGGGGTGTCGTTAACTTTGAATTGACACCCGCAGATGTCAGTGTGAACCGCCAGCAAGTGACATGCAATGTGGGAACCTGCACTGAAATCGCATTTGTTCCCGCTTCACATATATGTCAACTTATTCCTGGAAAAAGTGGCAATTTAACACCTAACTATGGCTGTGGCCTGCTCTCTTAGTTTATATTTACTTGTAAAGTGTTATTTGCGCTGGCATCACCTGCACAGTTGATTACCTCAGATTTCAAAGTGGCCATTTCTGAGGCAGAAGGTACTTATGAGATGGTCCCGCATAAGCATATAAAGACCCTGAGCGCAGTCACAGGAGGAGGAAGATTCAACCCACAGGATGTAAACAATGTGGTAGGCCAAGAGTGCGAAATTCAGGTAAGTAAGCAAGTGGGTGGTTTAAGCTGATGGGGTACGGTACGTATTGTTTTCTTTGAAAGTATACCTAACCTTTAAATCCCAGTGCCAGCCAAAATGTATAATTTTTCCTTTCATATGCTTTGCTCCTGTACTGCAGGATGTAAACAATGCGGTAGGCTGAGGGTGTGAATTCAGGTAAGTAAGCGGGTTGGTAGTTTAAGCTGGGAGGGTAGGGTACATATTATTTTCTTTGAAAGTTTACCTAATCTTTCAAGCCAAATTCCAGCCACAATTTATATTTTTTCCTTTCATATGCTATGCTCCTAGACTGCAGAATGTAAACAATGTGGTAGGCCAAGAGTGCGAAATTCAGATAAGTAAGCTGGTGGGTAAGGTACGTAAGCTGGTGGGTAAGCTGATGGGGGGGGTAAGATATGTATTCTTTTCCTTGAAAGTATAGCTAACCTTTAAAGCTCAGTTCCCGCCAAAATGTACAATTTTTCCTTTCATATGCTTTCCTCCTGGACTGCAGGATGTAAACAATGCGGTAGGCAGAGGGTGTGAATTCAGGTAAGTAAGCGGGTGGGTAGTTTAAGCTGGGAGGGTAGGGTTCATATTCTTTTCTTTGAAAGTATACCTAATCTTTAAAGCCCAGTTCCCACCATGTTTTCCTTTCATAGGCTATGCTCCTGGACTGTAGGATGTAAACAATGTGGTAGGCCGAGGGTGTGAAATTCGGGTAAGTAAGCGGTGGTGGGTAGTTTAGGCTGGGGGGTCGGTACAATATGTATAGTTTTTTTTAAGGTATACCTAACCTTTAAAGTCCAATTCCAGCCAAAATTTTCATTTTTCCTTTCATAGGCTATGTTCCTGGACTACAGGATGTAAACAATGCGGCAGGCCGAGTGAAATTCAGGTAAGTAAGTGGGTGGGTAGTTTAGGCTGGGGGAAGGGTAGGGTAAGTACATTTTATCTGAAAGTATAACCAACCTTTTAAAGCCTGATTCCAGCCAACACTTGTATTTTTCCTTTCATAGATATAGTCTAAAAAATATACATTAAATTCACCAAATGGCCCAGAGTGTTTAGGCAGCAGGACTAGGGTGCCCACATGTCCCGGATTGCCCGGGACAATCCCGCAATTAGCAGGTGTGTCCCGGGTCCCAGGTACCCTCATTCCGGGACAATACAGTGTCCCGGAATTGCCCTGGGTCGATCTAATGCCACCTAAAATAGCCTTTGCATTGTATCTGTCCCTCATTGTCTCTGCCTGTAGTGGACCCCTTGCTGGCAGAGACCCTTTTTACTTAATTAATCACCGCCGCTGGCTCAGTGCCCAAACTGGTTGCTACCTGCCGCCCGCTTGGCGTGTAGCAACCAGTGACGTCATGAGCAGGAGAGAGGCAAAGACCAATTACAGCGGAGGAGATTTAACTTCCTCCTCCGCGCCTATTGTTTAGCTCCACCCACCTCCTCCCTGCATGTTCGAGTCCAGCCAGGCAGCGGCATGCAGAAGAAACTTCTAAGACAGACTGCATGGCACACACGAAAGGAGAGGTGATAGAAAGGCAAGTAAACTTCTAAACATCCACCAACATGACAGATCCATCGGGGTTAAAATCCTGTCAGCTCTCCCCCAGCAGCCGGAGTTCTGTGCTGAACTGTCAGCACTTCACAAAAACGGAGTGTGTGTCAGCTTGGAGCGAGCAAGCCTCTCAGTGCACTGTGCAGAGAGGATGGCAGGCAGACAAGGGATGGCAGGCAGATAAGAGTCAGCAGCAGAGGACACTGACAGATGACATTACACCCTGGATGGAAGGAGGACACATCCTTAGATATCAGGGCAGGGTTCATGCTGGGACCTGAAATCCTTCACTTTTGGGGGGAAATGACCCCCCCCCCCCAGTGAAGAACTACAGATCCCAGCATGAACCCCTCAGAGCTGAAGATGTTTCCCTCATCATTGCGCACATAATAACTCCTCACACCAGGCCCTTCTGTCCAGCTGCTCACTGTCTCTTCTCTCCGTGCCGGTTCACACTGGTGCAATGCCAAACATCGCACAGACATCGCATGTAATTCGCAGCGCACTGCCGTTCACATTACATGCGATGTCTGTGTGGTGCGATATCAGCCATAGAGATAGTATGGCTGATATCGCACCGCATTCGGTGCAAACACGCACAGGACCCTTTTTTCTGTTCGGACCAGAATCGGATCGCATGTGTGTTCACACCTATGCGATCCGATTCATGTCCGAACTGTCAGTTCGCAGTGCGATATGCAAGCTGAACTGGGGGTGTCGTTAACAATGTATTGACACTCCCCAGCGATTCGCATATGGCAGTGTGAAGTGACATGCGATGCGGGAACACGCAGTGGATTCGCAGTGTTCTCGCATCGCACCAGTGTGAACCGGCACTCCCACTACTTGTGTGGCTCTCACTACACCTGCAGCAGCCCCCCCCCCCCCCATTCAGACCCCTTTCACACTGGAGCTTTTTGCAAGCGCTATAGCGTTAAAAATAGCGCCTTCAAAATGCCCCAAAACAGCTGCTACATTCATTCCCCTGTGAAAGCCGCACTGGCAGGGCGTCAGAAAAAGTCCTGCCAGCAGCTTCTTTGGAGCGGTGAAGGAGAGATGAACTCACTGCTCCTCCAACGCTCCTCCCCATTGAAATCAATGGGGCAGCGCTGCGATACTGCCAGCAAAATGCTGCACTAGCGGCGTTTTGCAGGCGGATCTAACCCCTTTTTGGCCGCTAGTGGGGGTTAAAACAGCCCCGCTAGTGGCCGAGTAGTGCCGCTAAAACTACGGTAAAGCGGTGCTAAAAATAGCACCGCTTTACCGCTGATGCCTGGGCGTCGGCAGTGTGAAAGGGGTCTTATGCTGGCCATACACTATACAGAAAATCGTCCGAACCCCTTTTCGAAAAACGAACGTTCGACCGTGACCGCAAACGATCGTGCCATCATATAATGACCGATAATCTGTTCAGTGGACATGAATAAATAATTTTGTGTTCGTTTTTTTACATATACCTAGTGCAGAAAGTTCGGACGGGAAACACATTAACCTTGCAATTTATCGTACGTTCGGCAGAAATTTTCCAAACATGCCGTTCGTTTTTTTTCCACAAAAACGTCACAAACGATTATCGATTTGTACCCACTAACTTGCCGAAAAACGAACGAAGTGTCCATTCGAACGATTTTTCGGCCGATTTTTCGTATAGTGTATGGCCAGCATTAGGCTGGCCATACATTATACAACTTACTTGTGCAACTTTGGTTTAGATTTACCAAAACCATATAATAGGAGGTCAAACCTAAACACTTTCAATTTGTATGCAATCAGGCAGGCCCTTCTACTACATAGTTGAAGGTAAATCTAAAGAAAATTGAATAAGAAAATTGTATGGTGTATGGCCAGCTTTATCCTCAGCCTTTCATGTTCTGCCACTTTTTCACCTACTAGTCCTCTGTATGCTAAGCAATTCTCTCAGCAGTGGCCCATCTCTCATCTGCAACTATCACAGCCTCAGAATCCGGCCAGCATTCCAGTCTTTGCTCCTTCAACCTGCCATTGCAACCCAGCCTCATACTCCAGGGGGCCCATGCAGCTTCCCTCTAAACCTGGATAGGAGGGGCGACATATGGAGGAACTGATGCCCTCCATGTTCTTCTTGCAGCCACTGAATGCCTGCAGGTGGTAAAGGAGGAAAAGCGGGCATTCAGTGGCTGCAAGAAGAACATGGAGGGCATCAGTTCCTATATATGCCACCCCTCCTATACAGTTTACTTCTGCTGCCCACAAGTCCCTCAACGCTCTCCTGGCCCCTCTGATCTTATCTTCCCCAGCAACTTCTCTGCTCTCTCCCACCCCACCCTTCTCCAACCCTCTGCTGTCCTCTGGTCCCACCTGTGCTGTTCTCTGATCTGAGCTCTTTTGTTAAGCTTATATTATATGTATATAGATGGACTCAGGAGGGGGACAGGGACAGTGATCATGAAAAAGGTAAAAGGGCCCCCCCCCCCCCCCCCCCAGCACATTTCTGACCTCCACCTCTCTAATAGCACAAGTGGAAGGGGAGGGGGTCAGTACTGTGGGGGGGGGGGGTCTGTACTTAATGGAGAGGGGGGTACGTACTGAAGGAGGGGGGTCTGTACTTAGTGGAGAGGGGGGTCCGTACTGAGGGAGGGGCGTCTATACTTAATGTATTAATAAAAATACATTTCAAGCATGGTGTTGGGATGATATAAGTGCTAAAAGCAGCCATTCACCCGACAAATCACGCGCCGCCGAAATCCCGTCAACCCGGAGACTACATTCAACACAAAGACTCTGCGCCCCCCCACCCCCCCCCCCCTGGTCCTTGGCAAAATTGTCCCTGAATGGCAGTTTGGAAATGTGGTCACCCTAAGCAGGACGACTCTAAAAATATCTTCAGTAATAGAATATTTACCTCATTGGGCCTTGTTCATAAAAAAGTGCAGAAAGGAAAATGTAAGCGTTGCCATAGCAATTGATCAGATGTTACCGTTCCTTCTCTCTTGCTGCTCTGTTAGTATGAAACGCACAGAATCTTACTGGTTGCTATGGGCAACACTGAGTTTGCTGCCTCTTCCTGGAGAAAATACCAGCCTTACATTTTAGTTTTGTTTATTGTGGAGCTGATGTTCAAAAACATAGTCCTATTCCTTGTCACATCTTGTTTGATTTTTATGGTCAGCACCTCTATTTTTCCTGGTGTTTTCTTTGCTCCAGTTTAGAGCCCAGGTCGTATTTTCAGATATTTATTTTCTCAGGTAAACTCACTTAGTCCAGTGATCATGGCCTGCTCTCTTGTCATAGGAAATGTGAATTTCTAAGTTCTTGTGCTATAAAGGCTGTAAGGAGTACATGCTTAACAATTATTGGCAGCTGTAAACCATCCATGGGACAGGGACACCCAGACACAGTCCAAGCAGGTCTATCCAGCACTTTTATTTAGCAAGGCAGCAAACAAGCAATTTGGGTTTTGTACAGTAGGTTCATAGCATAAAACATGCAAAACATCTGCTCGTCTGAGCCGTTAATTAAACTCAGGTTCATTCCCCACTAACAGAGTTCCCTTAATGGGTTACACAAAACAAAAAGGCGGCACCTGTACCTTTTTAGTATTCTGTCAGCACTCAACCTTTTCACCCAGCAGCAGGCGCCTTCAGGAGAGGGCTTGCTTACACCAGTCGTGCCCCCTCTTCAGAGGGCATTTGACAGACGGTGAGGAGGTATGTTGCCTCCTTACTGCCTGTTTTAACCCCTAAAAACCCACACCACAGTGCAACAAAATTGCACAGTGGTTATGGTGCAGCCCTATTCCATTGAATGGGTTACGTTCGGCGGGTAGTACTGCACACCAAACTTGACAGGAGGGATCATTTTTACAATGCATTGCAGACACAGCATGTGTACTCCCCAATCTGCTGCATTTTTAAGGGGGAGCAGTTGGTAAATGGGAGCTGCTCAACCATGTGTTTTTATAGCCCCCCCCCCCCCCCCAACCACAAGTGTAAACCTAGCCCAAGAGAGAGCCCTAAGCATCAGTTAGTCACATATAAAGACCCAAAGACAGTTTTTTTTTTTGCAGCCTAGCTGGTAAATGTGCTGGAAAGTTTTTTGTTTGTTACTGTGGACAGCTGAGACTAATGACGAGGTCTGGCTACCAGGTAAGATGTGGACCTAAAAATGGAGGCTTTGTTCCACTCTCTACAAAGTCTCTAGGCTCCTGGATCCAAAACAGATGTGAGGAAGAGGGAAGATTAACGCCAAGACATTGGGGTTGATTATCTTATTAGTATAGTCCATAGGCGTGCGCACAGGGTGTGCCAGGTGTGCCTGGGCACACCCTAATCGCCTTGTGTGGTGCATATTCCCTCCTGTTTAGACCACTGATATTTCATCCCCCAAAAAAATGTTACAAAATAAATTAATTTTTAAAAAAATCAAATAAAACCACTGACACTGTCCACTGCCCTACTGACACCATCAGTACATATACACATGCATATGTATTTGAGCTTTGGGGTGCACACCCTAATGCAAGAGGCTGCGCACACCTATGGTATAGTCATTTCTGGTGATATTTGGACAGGGTGTCCAGGTTGGCATTTTATCCATGCCAAACATTTCCAGTTTCCTTGGCTTGTGATTGAATGGATCTGGTGCTTTTATCTTAGATCTATTCAGAGCTCATTAAGACCTGAGGAAACAACTAAGTTTGTTTCCTCCATAGCAGTCATAAAATCTGGAGCCTGGGTAGTGAACACAATAAATATGCATATAATATTGTGATTGAAACTCAGAGATTATAGGATCACTTTCCAAGCAACATATCTGGCACTGTTTTTGGGTCAGTCTCTCAAATCAGAATGTTGTGCACCTGGCTTTCTGTTTTACCCCAGAGGAACCCCTAAAATAATTTTCAGGCCTCAGGGAACCCTTACTGAAACCAGTTTATCTGGGGTCCATTGGAAAAATGCCCTTTACATAGGTGGACAGTAGGAAGAATGCACCCCTTACAGTGTTGGTCAGAATTCCATCTTTAAAGACTGATAAAAAAAATAATTGGTTTCATGCTGCTGGCTTTGCCAAGTGGTGTTGGCCCTGCAACTATGCAAGCACCATCAAATGGAGGTCAATCAGCCACAGATCAAAGAACCCTCAGCGGTCTCAGATAGAATGTCACCTGCATTTGCGCTGGGCAGGGGATGTCCCCTGTCACCACTGCTTTTCGCCATTGCAACTCAACCTTTGGCTGCCCTAGTGCGTGCCGATCCGCTCATCACCGGGTTTAAATATGGCGAGTTGCATGAGAAGGTCATGCTCTACGCCGACGACATGTAATTGTTCTTGGGAGATACTTCCTCATTTTTATCCAGTGTTATGTCCATCATCTCTGATTTTGGGCAGTACTTTGGCCTCACTATCAATTGGACTAAGTCAGTGTTGATGTTGTTGGATGACGCGTCTGGACAGTCAGCATCACTCCCCTGCTCCATCCCGATAGCGACCTCCTTTAAATATTTAGGCATTCAGATTTCCCCCACACTTACGGATTATTGCTGTCTCAATGTACAGCCCTTACTGACCCGGTTCCGAGACAAAATTAACATTTGGAATAAACTCAAATTGTCCCTAGCTGGGAAAATGAACCTAATAAAAATGATACTTATGCCCCAACTCCTATATGTTCTCCACAATGCTCCAATGGTCATTCCATTTAAAATATTCTGGGCAGTTATTTCCCTCTTTAGGCTATTGTTATGGGGAGCCCGTTCGCCTAGGATTAAACTGGAGCAACTGCAATTTCCTAAAGATGGGGAGGGGGGGTTGGCACTTCCTAACCCCTGGACCTATTATATAGCTGCCCAACTCCAGCATTTAATAGGCTCTATGTCCCCCGCCCCTGAAGATTGATCGCCTCCTGCTTAAATGCACTGGTGTAGAGTCTATCCCAGAAGCCAGAAAGCCTGGAAGCACAACGGTTCCAGAAACCTAATAAGCAAATGCCCATATGCACTGTTCCAGAAGATATGGAACAAATCAAAACAACTGCAGCGGGTGAGAGGTTATACTCATAGGTGTGCGCAGCCTCTTGCATTAGGGTGTGCACCCCAAAGCTCAAATACATATGCATGTGTATATGTACTGATGGTGTCAGTAGGGCAGTGGACAGTGTAATTTTGTTTATTTTATTTTTAAAAAAATTATTTTCTTTTGTAACATTTTTTTGGGGGATGAAATATCAGTGGTCTAAACAGGGGGGGATATGCACCACACAAGACGATTAGGGTGTGCCCAGGCACACCTGGCACACCCTGTGCGCACGCCTATGGTTATACTGCTTACAGTCAAATATGGGACAATGGGACTGAGCTGGTCAAGATTTAGCAGGACCGTAGATTGCGGGCCTTGGGAGTAAGCCTAATCTCACAAATCTTTCAAAATGGGAGGTTGTTACCATTCCCAGATCTCCAGGCTAAGTTTGCATTACCTCCACACAAGTTATATTATTACTTGCAGTTGACTCATGCAGTTAAGGCTCAGGGTGAGATGGCAGAATGGGTGCTTTCACCCACTCCCATTTTTCATTCACTTCAGAATGTGGCTGAAACAAAGAGCTTTATCTCACAATGTTACCACATGCTCCTGACAGAGTTCCTGAGGGCTCACCCTACCAGGGCGATGTCTCAGTGGGAGGAGGATGTGGGCACATTAACAGGAGATCAGTGGGAGGAAGCCTTTCAGTCGGCTAATACATGTTCTCTTAAAGTATCACAGAAGGTATCCCAATTATATGTTCTACTCAGAGTACACTACACCCCAGTGAAACTTTATCAGATGGGCAGGATGCCCTACTCGCTATGTAACAAATGCAGGCGTACGTCGGGGGATCTTATCCATCTTTTTTGGCGATGCCTAAAGCTCCACCGTTAACTGGAGCAGTGTACTCTCTACACTTAATGGAATTCTCCAGGTGTCTGTTAATATGAATCCTATCCTCTGTCTGCTTGGAATTCTAGAGGAAGTCATCCCAGAGGAATTGACGAGGATGGCTTTCTCTAGGGCCCTATTTCAAGCCAGGAAGGTTATTCTCCTCGGTTGGAAGTCTACATCCCCCCCTCGTGGGTGACTAATATGGGTTGTACATTTCTCCTGGAGATATATATATCTATCAACACAGAGGCCGGCTCCACAAATTTGAAAAATTGTGATACCCATGGCTAGACACTCCTGGGATGTTCCCCAGGGAACTGGTCCTGATGAGAACTTTGCAGTGTCCCATGGGGTGAGCGCTCCCTGGGTGACTCCGGGGAACTTGGATGAGGTGTGTGAGTTAACTTTGTCTCTCTATGGGTCTGATCTTCTCAAGTTATGGTTTCTTTATACCCATTTGTGAAGATTGTTGTGGTATATTTGGGGTTGAGTTTTGTTGAATATGATAGGTGGGGATGCATTAAGTCTCTGTAACCAACGTCCTCAAATTGTAGGTTGTAAATGTCTTTACAATGTGATGTATGGAATGATAAGCTTTCCTGAATTATTTTCCTTTTCTGTACCATGTGTTTTTTCTCAATAAACATATTTTGATTTTTTTTTTTAAAAGAACCCTCAGCAACATCTGGAGGAAGAAAACAATTTTAAAAGATGGATCTCAGACTACTGTTCATTTTTTGGGGGGCAAAAAATAAGCCAATTCATCTAGTGTAGACGGGCTACGTTAGGTAATTAGTTAAAAAAAATTGGGAAAAGGAAGGGGACAAGTGGTTGAATGGAGGACCAAACCATGGTATTCATATGCCAAATAAACTTTAAAGTTTATTTGGCATATGAATACCATGGTTTGGTCCTCCACTTAACCACTTGTCCCCTTCCTTTTCCTTTTCCCAATTTTTTTGAACTTCTGGAGGAACCCTGGTTAAGAATGGCTGTTCTACACTAAAGACATTTAGGACCTGTTTCACAAACAGTAGTCTGACTATTACACGGTGCTGTTTCTGTGTATTGGGATTAAAAATTAGCATTAAAGACAAGGTACTTTGATCCTATAGTTGACCTTTCTCTAAATATAATTGTATTGGTTGGTAATACATTCTTATTGGCAGGGAACACATTTATAACCCTTATGCCCCGTACACACGGTCGGACATTGATCGGACATTCCGACAACAAAATCCATGGATTTTTTCAGACGGATGTTGGCTCAAACTTGTCTTGCATACACACGGTCACACAAAGTTGTCAGAAAATCCGATTGCTCTGACGTAAAACACGTACGTCGGGACTATAAACGGGGCAGTAGCCAATAGCTTATATCTCTTAATTTATTCTGAGCATGCGTGGCGCTTTGTGCGTCGGATTTGTGTACACACGATTGGAATTTCCGACAACAGATTTTGTTGTCGGAAAATTTTATAGCAAGCTCTCAAACTTTGTGTGTCGGAAATTCTGATGGAAAATGTGTGATGGAGCCCACACACGGTCGGATTTTCTGACAACAAGGTCCTATCACACATTTTCCGTCGGTAAATCCGACCGTGTGTACAGGGCATTAAAGTGAAATTCTAAAGTGGAAGGGTAGAATTAACTAAGCTTAAAACTGCTCTCAACCCCCTTCTAACTCTTATACTAACTACCCTGTAAAACGAAGATACATATACTTACCTATTGTTAGGGCAAACCGGTGTTATACCGTGATCCCAACAGCGGCTGGTGTTCTATCGAATAGTGCCCTCCGTCAAAAAAGTGTGCGCAGTATGGAAGGCCACTCTAGCTTATTTCCTGATCAACTGGCGTGACGTCACCATAGCACATGCGCACATTGTAGGAGGCATTTTTTCAACAGGAGATACCATTTGACGGGCACAATTGAAAGCTATGCAAACAGCGGAGGGAGACCGTAGTTGTCAGATTGTGCCTAGCTGTTGCGAGGCACAATCACCAAATGTTTAGTGCTTCATTGGCTGATAAGGAAGCATGGGGGCATAAGGTGGTAGGCCAGAGCATGGCCATAACTTGGATGTGCCTGCTGGAAGGACCCAGGAACAGTATTCTTTACTAGCACACCTCCTTTTTGTAAAGGAAAGAATTACTGATTCAGTATTATTGAGTCAGCATTAGAGTCATTACACAGTTGGGAATTGTATGATGCCTATAATGCTGACTAAGTAATTCTTTCCTTCATATAACAGGGGTGTGCTGGTGAAGAATACGATTTAATAGTGCCATTGATCTTGTCACTTCACTATCCTATGTCTACTAAGTGACTTAAGAGCCGTAC
>JBBDGP010004822.1:0-78309 GCA_037952835.1 Lithobates septentrionalis | reverse complement strand
ATGCTGCAGCATGGAAGTGAGCTTGTACAGTATGGTGTGTGTGTGTGTGTGTTTAGAATATACGTCTCATTTATCCATTTGATGTCCACCCACAATATACTGCGGATAGACAGCTGCTGTAGGCAAAGTTACCTACCAGTACGTTGCTGCCTACTTCTGGATATCGAGCGCACCTGCTGTGATTGTACACAGTGGGAGCCTGTCAGCAAGTCCCGGCCAATGATTCACGGCCGGGACCTGCTGATCGGCTGTTTACATTCACAGCCCAGAGCTCTGTGTTGACATTCAACACAGAGCTCTGTACCCAGGGAACAATCTCTGTTTCTCATCCCTGCAAAACAGGGATGAGAAGCTTGGAGATCTGTTAGTAAAAGCAGCACACTTTACACACATTACACATAGTTAGGCACACATTTAACCCCTTGATCGCCCTAGATGTTAACCCCTTCCCAGCCAGTGTCATTCGTGCAGTGACAGTGTATAGTATTATCACTGTATTTGTGTCAGTGGCAGATAGTCAGTTCTCCCCTGGATCAGTTAGTGTAAGATTTCCCACCGCAACTCTCACTATAAGTTGCTGATCACCGCCATTAGTAGCATTTCGAAAAAATAAATAAAAATTCCATTATATATAGTTTGTAGACTCTAACTTTAATTCAAACCAATCAAATCACACGTATTGGATTTTTTTTTTTTTTACCATAGACATGTAGCAGTATACATTTTGCCCAAAATTGATTTAGAAATTTAGACTTTTTGGATATGTTTTATAGCAAAGTAAGTTATTTTTTCTAAATTTTCAGTCTTTTTTTCATTTTTATATTGCAAAAAGAGATAAAAAACCCCCAGAGGTTATCAAATACTACCTAAAGAAAGCTCTATTTGTGTAAAAGAAATTGTATACAATGTAGTTTTGGGTACAGCGTTGCATGACCGCGCAATTGCCAGGTAAACTAGCGCAGTGCGGTATAGCAAAAAATGGCCGGGTCATAAAGGGGGTAAACCTTCCGGAGCTCAAGTGGTTAAGCAGCTGTTTTGCAAAAAATGTCCCCCCCCCCCCCCCCCCCCCGTCATCATCCTCTGTGTAATGCCACCCACACACATTGCTATTGTTCAAACCTAATTTTCAGTTTGCTTCTTTCATACTGGCACATGTGTCTCTTTTTTTTTTTTTTTTTTATCCGCATTGTTTTTTAAATCTAACTCATTGCTATTCAAACCTTTCAGCTTGTTTTTCATACTGGCACGTGTGCTTTTTTTTTTCTTTTTATATCCAGATAGTTTTTTAATTTAAACATCATAATCAGTTACTCCATGTGACAGTAAACAAATTTTTTTTTTTTTTGACACAAGTTCATTGTACTGCAGTGTGGAAATTGTCATGCTAAAGTAGTATACCCAAAGCTTTACCCTCTAAGGAGCTCATGAAATAGTTTTCAGATCGAGGGGAACCCCTCAAATCAGACCATCAGTGGGAAGAATGCCCCCTTCCAGTGGTGGTGAGAATTGCACCCATCCAGACACCTAAATACAGTGGGGAAAATAATTGTTTGATCCCCTGCAGATTCTATAAGTCAGCCCACATACAAAGAAATGAAGGGTCTATAATTTTTTATCATAGGTGTATTTTAAATGATAGACAGAATGTCAACCAAAAATCCAGAAAAAACACATGATACAAATGTTATAAATTGAGTTGCAGTTCAGTGAGTAAAATCAGTATTTGATGGCTCCCATAGACTGGATACAGTATGTGGTACATAGATTAGTCCTGTCAATTTTAAGAAGGTGCTCCTAACGACAACTCGTTATGTGTATAAAAGACACCTGTCCACAGAATCTTTCTTCCATTCAAACCTCACCATCATGGGCAACACCAAAGAGCTGTCAAAGGACGTCAGGGACAAGATTGTAGACCTGCACAAGGCTGGAATGGGCTACAAGACCATCGGCAAGAAGCTTGGCGAGAGGGAGACAACTGTTGGAATGATTATTCGCAAATGGAAGAAATTCAAAATAACCATCAATCGCCCTCAGTCTGGAGCTCCATGCAAGATTTCGCCTCATGGGGTGAGGATGATCATGAGAAAAGTGAGGGATCAGCCCAGAACTACACGGGAGGAGCTTGTGAATGACCTCAAGACAGTTGGGACCACAATCACCAAACAAACTTTTGGTAATACAACACCCCGCCATAGATTGAAATCCTCCAGCGCCCGCTAGGTCCCCCTCCTCAGGAAGGCACATGTACATTGGAAAACTTCAGACCGGCCTGTACATCTAAATGATTCAGAGAAGGATTGGGAGGAAATGCTGTGGTCAGATGAGACCAAGATTGAGCTCTTTTGGCATTAACTCAACTCGCCGTGTTTGGAGGAAGAAAAATGCTGACTATGACTCTAAGAACACCATCCCTACAGTCAAGCACGGAGGTGGAAACATTATGCTTTGGGGCTGTTTCTCTGCTAAAGGTACTGGCCGACTTTGCCGTATTGAGGGGCCAATGGACGGGGTCATGTATTGTAAAATCTTGGAGATTCTTCCCTCAGACCCCTTTCACACCGAGCCGCCTATAGCGTTTGAGGTAAAACGCCGCTATTTATAGCGGCGTTTTACCGTCGGATTTGAGCCGCATTTCGGCCGATAGCGGGGCCCTTTTACCCCCCCCCGCTAGCGGCCGAGAAAGGGTTAAAACCGCCCGCAATGCGCTGCAATAGCGGCGTTTTGCCGGCAGTATCCCAGTGTTGCCCCATTGATTTCAATGGGGAGCAGCGGTGGAGGAGCGGTAAACACACCGCTCCTTCACCGCTCCAAAGAAGCTGCTGACAGGACTTTTCCTGACGTCCTGCCAGCGCAGCGCTCCGGTGTGAAAGCCCTCGGGCTTTCACACTGGAGACAATGCTGAAGATGTTTGAGGGTGGATTGCAGGCGCTATTTTTAACGCTATAGCGCCTGCAAAACGCCCTCGGTGTGAAAGGGGTCTCAGCCAGAACAATGAAGATGGGCCATTGGATGGGTCTTGCAGGATGACAATGACCTAAAACATACCACCAAGGCAACAAAGGCGTAGCTCAAGAAAAAGCATATTAAGGTCATGGAGTGGCCTAGGCAGTCTTCAGACCTTAAAGTGTTACTAAACCCACAACAGTAGAACCTCATGCTTGTTATACTCACTGTGGAACTTAAGGGGTTAATCCTCTGTGTAAAAGGCTCTTTGACACTATATGGACAGATCCTTCCCTCCTACACTATCTTGGCAAGGCCATATAATACAGTGAGGGTAGCCGTCCTGCACATGCTCGGTTTGGTCTCTATTTGCTGGAGAGAACATTTCCTGTTTCAGTTGAACTGTTCAGGTCACATGATGTAGGCACAGGGGGAGGGGGGGGCAGAGGAACTATTTTCATATTACTGGGTTTTAGTGACACTTTAATCCTATAGAAAATGTATGGAGGGAGCTGAAGGTTTGATTTGCTAAGTGACAGCCAAGAAACCTTAAGGATTTAGAGAAAATCTGTAATGTGGTCCAAAATCCCTCCTGAGATGTGTGCAAACCTCCAACTTCAAGAAACGTCTGACCTCTGTGATTGCCAACAAGGGTTTCTCCACCAAGTACTAAGTCATGTTTTGCTTGGGTATAAATACTTATTTTACTCACTAAACTGCAACTTATAACATTTGTATCGTGTGCTTTTTCTGGATTTTTGGTTGATATTCTGTCTCCATCATTTAAAATACACCTATGATAAAAATGATGGACCTTTCATTTCTTTGTAAGTGGGCAAACTTACAGAATCTGCAGGGGATCAAATAATTATTTTCCCCACTGTAGATCATTGTTGTCATGCCACTGGCTCATTCAAGTGGCATTGGTCCTAGAAATATGCAGCCTGATCAATCACCATCAATGGGGTGATCAATGAGCCACAGCTCAAGTAACCACTAGCAACCTCTTGGTTAAACAGAACCAAGTCGGAGAAGGGCTATTCTAAATCGTGCCCCTGCCCAGACAGAGGTGATGTTGATTTATTGTATGTTGAGCAGCCTGGAGGGCTTATGTATTATGATACACCCATATTTAGGGTGTAACATGAAACGTGCCATTTCTCAACCCCCCCCCCCCCCCCCCCCATCCATGCACACACACACACACACACACACACCCCCTTAACCACTTCAGCTCCGGAAGATTTTACCCTCTTCATGACAAGGCCATTTTTTTTCTATTTGGCTATTTTTATAGTAGTTGTAAACCTGAAAAAAAAGACAAAAGCATAATGAGCTAGTATGCATTGTATACTAGCTCATTATGAAATACTTACCTTAGATCGAAGTTGTTGCAGCAGTTCCCGCACACCGCTGTGACCGGCGACATGTCTCCCGGAGTTATTTCCAGGTTTGTGGACTCCGGCGCTGTGATTGGCCGGAGCCGCGATGACGTCACTCGAGTGCAGGAGCCGCCGGTCACGGCTTCTGAAGAAACGGCACGAGCGAGCCGTTTCTTCAGTGTACATGCGCCGATGACGTGTGTGTGTGTGTGTGTGTGTGTGTGTATATATGTATGTAAATTTATAATGTGTGTGGCAGTGATCAGCGACTTATAACGGGACTGTGATCCTGCAGCGGGCAATCTGACGGTGGGGGGGGGGGGTTTCGCTTTACTAATGACACTGGCTGGGAAGGGGTTAGCCTCAGGGACGAGGTGCAAATTGTTAATTATGTGCCTAAGGGCCCTTTCACACTGAAACTTTTTTTTTTCTCATTTTTACAAGAACATTTTTTCACTTTAAATCCCATGGGACTCTTCAAACCACTGCCTTACAGGTGGGGGTGCATTTTGAAAAGTCGCGCATGCTGCATCCTTGGTGCCGTTTTGAAAACCGCACCCAAAACAAACGCTTTCCATTAAAATGAAAGGAAATTGTGGTAAAAACACACTGCGATTTGCATTTTTATCTTTATTTCTTTTATTTATTTATTTTTGTGTGTTTTTGAGTCGCATGTCCATTTTTTTTTTTTTTTTTTTTTTTTTTTTTTTCCCACCGATGCAGGCAACCCAAAACCGCAGCAGAAACATAGGCATATGTGTTTTTACCACAATATTGCTACAGAGCATTGTTTGTTTGTTTTTTTTGGTCGGTCTTTTTTTGTTTATAGCGCAAAAAATAAACACAGAGAGAGGTGATCAAATACCATCAAAAGAAAGCTGTTATTGTGGGGGGGGGGAGGACATTCATTTTATTTGGGTACAGCATCACACGAGCGCGCAGTTGTCAGTTAAAATAATGCAGTGTGGTATTGCAAAAATGGCCTGGTCATGAAGGGGGGTAAATCTTCTGGGGGTTAAGTGGTTAATTACGTCTGCTAGCCCTAAAATGGTAGGCCCTTACCTCTGTATGGGGCTGGGGGAAGAGTCTGCAGGATTGTTGCAAACCTAAATGCATACAATTAATGTATGCCTTTTTTTTTTGTTTGTTTTCTTTTTTTCCAAAAGCTGGACTATGCCTTTTAGCCTCTGTACCTCCAGTTGGTCATCTGTGGACACACATAGCACACTAAGCCAACTGCAACTACTTCCTGCCCCCCCCAAAGTCAAATGACGGCTGGGCGGTGGGGCTCTCGTTCAGGGTGATCTGTGTAAAGGGCCACGGCTCTTTAACCATGTGATCGGCTGTGCCCAATCACAGCCGGCCACATGTAAACACAGAGATGCTGGTAATCAGCGCTCCTCGTCTCGCAGAGGACATCTAGGTATGTAATCGGGGCACTGATCATCAGTGCCCTGATTACAGTTAAGTGCCCACCAGTGCCAGCAGTGATTGCCCACCACTCCCAGCAATCAGTGGCCATTAGTGATGCCAGTCAGTGCTGCCCATCAGTGCTCATCACTGCTGCACATCAGTGCCCATCTGTGCTGTCTATCAGTGTCGCCTATCAATGGGCATATTCGTGCCTCCTCATCAGTGTAGCCCATCAGTGCCGCCTCATCAGCGCCCATCAGTTAAAAATTACTTATTTACAAAATTTACTGAGAGAAACTAGGAACTTTTTTTCAAAACTTTTGTTGTTTTTTTTCTTTCCCTTAAAAAACAAAACAAAAAAAAAAAAACACCCAGTAGTGATTAAATACCACCAAAAGAAAGCTCTATTTGTGTGAAAAAAATAAAAATTTCACATGGTTACAGTGTAGCATCACCGCGCAATTGTCATTCAAAGTGCAAGAGCGCTGAAAGCTGAAAAAATGGCCTGGGCAGGAAGGGGGTGTAAGTGCCCCGTATTGAGGTGGTTAAAAAAAACCAAGTAACCTCCTCTGTTCACTTCTCAAGGAGCAGTTTGTAAACGTCAGGATTTCATAGAAATTCCATTCATTTGTAAATCAAGACGACACCTTTTGGCTTTCAGCTATGCTCAGCTTTACGCAGGATCTGGTTTTATATTTTTGGATAACTTTAATGGCTTCCACAGAAAAATGAATCATCATCTACTATTTGTGTCAGCGATGCTGAGAAAGTTGAGAAATGTTGCCTAAAGCTATAATGGAAAAGCGTCATCACCTGCTTCCCAGTTGTTCCAGGGGTGGGAGTGGGATGGTTATAAAACACTCGGATTGCTGGATGCTTCATCTCAGGAATCGTATTTAACCATTTTGCTGCCCTGGCCTCCGTATTCATCATCTCGGTATCTGTTTTTCAAATGCACATTAAAGTGCCAATACGCTGAATCGCCACAAACCAAAACTGATATTTAGTTCATTTTAACGACTTCACCTCCTGGAAGATTTGCCTCCCTTCATGACCAGGCCATTTTTTTGTGATACGGCACCACGTTACTTTAACTGACCATTGTGCGGTCATGCAACGCTGTACACAAATAACATTTGTAAATATTTTTTGCGATATAAAAAAAAAAAAAGGCCAAAAATGCAATAAAAAGTGTGTGTGTGTCCAAAAAAAAAAAAACTCGATACGAATCGTGAATCAAGTTTTTCTTAAAAAAAAAAACAAAACAAAAAAACGCAGATTTTCTTTTTTGTGAAAATCGCCCAGCTCAAATATATATATATATATATATATATATATATATATATATATATATATATATATATATATATTTTATTCTAGTAATGGCAGCGATTAGCGACTTGCAGCAGGACTGTGATTTTGCGCCGCACATTCTGACACTGGGGGGAACTGACTGCCAATGCCATTGTTCTAGTGATTAGTGCTAATATGCACTGTCACATCTGCAGTGATGGCGAACCTTGGCACCCCAGATGTTTTGGAACTACATTTCCCATGATGCTCAACTACACTGCAGAGTGCATGAGAAATATAGTTCTAAAACATCTGGGGTGCCAAGGTTCGCCATCACTGCAGATGTTAACCCCTTCCCAGCCAGTGACAGTGCATATTATTAGCACTAATCACTATAACAATGCCACTGGTGATGTCAATGGCAGTCAGTCCCCCCCCCCCAGTGAGGTGCCAAGGTTCGCCATCACTGATCTAGGATGATCAAAGGGTTAACTGTGTGTCTAACAAGTGTTTGTGTGTACCTTGTGCGGCTACTGGGGATCTAGTTGCTTATCAGGGAATGAACAAACAAGAAGACACTTTGGCACTGAACACATTGCAACAGACAATCTGACACTGACACTTTTTGGGGACCAGTGACACTAATAGTGATCAGTGCTCAAAATATGTACCGTCACCTTACTAATGATACTGACTGGGAAGGGGTTAACATCTGGGGGCGATCGAAGGGTTAAATGTGTGCCTACTCCGTGTTTGTGTGTACTATGTGAGGTGCTTTTACTAAGGGAAGCAATATATTTTCCTGCTTTGCAGGGAAAGAAAATCCATCACTTTCCCCTGGTCAGAACCGAGTTCTGCCTTGTTTACATAGGCAGATCCTCTGTTGAGTGTCTCTTACACATAATCGGCGACATCCATTGGCTGGCACCGGCTGATCTGCTTCTGCTGTGACAAATCACAGCAGAAGTGGCACGTCCCCCCCCCCCCCCACATTTGGAAGAGCAGAATCTCACGTATGTGTATATATACCTGATTTTGCACAGCTGCCCTGTAGAAGTAAATCTGCTATAGGGCAGTGGGCAAGGGGTAATACTCAAAGCAAATGCCCCCATCCATCCATGTCCCCATGATTTATTTTGCTGAGAAATGATTCTGAAAAACACCCCCCTAGCATTTCTAGCTGCGTTTCATCTTGAGTTAGAGGCAGATGACTCAAGTAGAATTTACTTCCTGGAATCCATCTGCCCTTACCTCAGTCATGCAGACAAGAGGGTGTCCTTGGCCTCTCCTCCTGGGATGTATGGCATTTTGGCCTAGAACTGGAATCCAGGAAGTAACTGAAGAAATGTAAAAAAAAAGTTTAGAACTAGTAAATAAGATCTGCTTTCCCATTTACTAATGCTAGCATCATAAGGATTAAACATAGTACATTTTGATTGGAGAGAGTAAAGTTCTGCGTTAACCACCTGCCGACTGCTTACAGTAAAAATACTGCAAACGAGCGGCAGGTACAGGCGCAATCACATACCTGTACGTCGGCTCTTTCTTCTGGGTTTGACGGCAAGCCTGCCAACTTGTACTGTGATTGGATACAGCACGAGTTTGGCAGCTGATTTCAGCTCTTGAATTAAGAGCACGAAGTCTGTCTGCTGCTTCATTCCTCTGCTATCCGCATGAGTCACTTCTGACCAGTTTTCCTGACACCAAGAGAAAAAAGGTGACACGGAAGGGGCCATTGGCTCCTGCTGCTACCAATCAAATGCTATGAGGTCGAAGCGGGGGGTGGTGGGGCCAAGCGTGGCTCCATAAACGCACCACTCGGGAGCAAGCACATACGTGTGTCCCTATTGCAAGCAGCTTGCTATAGGGGGGCACGGAGAAGAGGAGGAGCCAAGATCGCTGGCAGGGGACCCCAGAAGAGGAGTTTCGGGGGCCACTTTGTGCAGTTCTATTGTACAAAGCAGGTGAGAGTATAATGTGTTTTTGTTTTAATTTTTTTTTTTTCTTTATTGCCTTTAGTAACTAGAAAAAAAAAAAAAAAAAGCTAAAAGGGCAACCTATTTATTACCTATTTATCACCATACATACATATTGTAAATACAGTGGATTAAATTGTGCTTGCAGTGTCCTTCGCCATGTTTTAGTCCTTGAAGGCTAATGCAAACCGTGCCGAGTAACGTTCACATTCCACTAAGTAAAAAATGGTCAAATCAGTATCACAGGAATTTCCACCAGCGATTTCAGATAGCGAAGGGTAAAGACAATGTGAAGTGTCCGCAGGCATTAATGCTGCAAAAAACTTGGCTGGGAGGTGAAATAAACCGTGTCAGTGAGCCCGTGTCAAAGCTCATTATGTAAGGTTTAATAATGTGTATAAAAAGACGAATAGCCATTCTGGTTAGATTGAACGACCCACCAAATGCTGCATTCGTGTTCCTAATATTCCAGGAAAAGGGGAGAGTGGAAGAGATTTATATGTTCAATTTGATATTTCTCATAGAAATTAAACGATGGCTATTTCAGGGCTCAAGAGGCAACACACAGCAGTACGACTATAAGCCCAGGTTCACGCCTGATGTGGCGTGCGAGTCGGTTCCTTTTTTGCAGTGCGATTTCAAGAAGCCGCTGCAGTGTGAGTTGATGCGATCCTAATGCATTTTTAATGCAATTCGGATACAACTATCTCTCACTCTCTCTCACCTGCACTAGGACATGGATGGGAGGTGAGGAAGAAAGAAATGATTTGCAGAAAATGTACTGGAATCGTGTTACTTTTGGACAGATACAGTGGGGCAAAAAAGTATTTAGTCAGCCACCAATTGTACAAGTTCTCCCACTTAAAAAGATGAGAGAGGCCTGTAATTGTCATCATAGGTATACCTCAACTATGAGAGACAAAATGTGGAAACAAATACAGACAATCACATTGTCTGATTTTTGAAAGAATTTATTTGCAAATTATGGTGGAAAATAAGTATTTTGTCTCCTACAAACAAGCAAAATTTCTGGCTCTCACAGACCTGTATCTTCTTCTTTAAGAGGCTCCTCTGTCCTCCACTCATTACCTGTATTAATGGCACCTGTTTGAAGTTGTTATCAATATAAAAGACACCTGTCCACAACCTCAAACAGTCACACGCCAAACTCCACTATGGTGAAGACCAAAGAGCTGTCGAAGGACACCAGAAACAAAATTGTAGAGCTGCACCAGGCTAGGAAGACTGAATCTGCTATAGGCAAGCAGCTTGGTGTGCAGAAATCAACTGTGGGAGCAATAATTAGAAAATGGAAGACATACAAGACCACTGATAATCTCCCTCGATCTGGGGCTCCACGCAAGATCTCACCCAGTGGGGTCAAAATGATCACAAGAACGGTGAGCAAAAATCCCACAACCACCCGGGGGGGACCTAGAATGACCTGCAGAGAGCTGGGACCAACGTAACAAAGGCTACCATCAGTAATACACTACGCCGCCAGGCACTCAGATCCTGCAGTGCCAGACGTGTCCCCCTGCTTAAGCTAGTACATGTCCGGGCCCCTCTAAGGTTTGCTAGAGAGCATTTGGGTGATCCATTAGAGGATTGGGAGAATGTCATATGGTCAGATGAAACCAAAGTAGAACTGTTTGGTAGAAACACAACTTGTCGTGTTTGGAGGAGGGAGAATGCTGAGTTGCAACCAAAGATACCTACCTACTGTGAAGCATGGGGGTGGCGGCAACATGCATTAGGGCTGTTTCTCTGCAAAGGGAACAGGACGACTGATCCGTGTACATGAAAGAATGAATGGGGCCATGTATCGTGAGATTTTGAGTGCAAACCTCCTCCCATCAGCAAGGGCATTGAAGATGAAACGTGGCTGGGTCTTTCAGCATGACAATGATCCCAAACACACCGCCCGGGCAACGAAGGGGTGGCTTCGTAAGAAGCATTTCAAGGTCCTGGAGTGGCCTAGCCAGTCTCCAGATCTTAACCCCATAGAAAACCTTTGGAGGGAGTTGAAAGTCTGTGTTGTCCAGCGACAGCCCCAAAACATCAGCCCCAACATCAGCCCCAACAAAGGATATATAACAAAGTATTGAGATGAACTTTTGATATTGACCAAATACTTATTTTCCACCATAATTTGCAAATTCTTTCAAAAATTAGACAATGTGATTGTCTGGATTTGTTTCCACATTTTGTCTCTCATAATTAAGGTATACCTATGATGACAATTACAGGCCTCTCTCATCTAGACGTATGAGTGCTGCCAGCATTGCTGCAGAGGTTGAAGGGGTGGGAGGTCAGCCTGTCAGTGCTCAGACCATACGCCGCACACTGCATCAAATTGGTCTGCATGGCTGTCATCCCAGAAGGAAGCCTCTTCTAAAGATGATGCACAAGAAAGCCCACAAACAGTTTGCTGAAGACAAGAAGACTAAGGACACAGATTACTAGAACCATGTCATGTGGTCTGATGAGACCAAGATAAACTTATTTGGTTCAGATGGTGTCAAGCGTGTGTGGCGGCAACCAGGTAAGGAGTATAAAGACAAGTGTGTCTTGCCTACAGTCAAGCATGGTGGTGGGATTGTCATGGTCTGGGGCTGCATGAGTGCTGCCGGTACTGGGGAGCTACAGTTCATTGAGGGAACCATGAATGCCAACATGTACTGTGACATACTGAAGCAGAGCATGATCCCCTCCCTTCGAAGACTGGGCCTCAGGGCAGTATTCCAACATAACGATCCCAAACACACCTCCAAGACAACCACTGCGCTGCTAAAGAAGCTGAGGGTAAAGGTGATGGACTGGCCAAGCATGTCTCCAGACCTAAACCCTATTGAGTATCTGTGGGGCATCCTCAAACGGAAGGTGGAGGAGCGCAAGGTCTCGAACATCGCCCAGCTCCGTGATGTCGTCGTGGAAGAAGACTCCAGTGACAACCTGTGAAGCTCTGGTGACCTCCATGCCCAAGAGGGTTAAGGCAGTGCTGGGAAATAATGGTGGCCACACAAAATATTGACACTTTGGGCCCAATTCGGACATTTTCACTTAGGGGTGTACTCACTTTTGTTGCCAGCGGTTTAGACATTAATGGCTGTGTTGAGTTATTTTGAGGGGACAGCAAATTTACACTGTTATACAAGCTGTACACTCACTACTTTACATTGTAGCAAAGTGTCGTTTTTTTTTCAGTGTTGTCACATGAAAAGATAGAATACAATATTTACAAAAATGTGAGGGGTGTACTCACTTTTGTGGGATACTGTATATACCGCCATTGGCTGAGAGTGCTGATCAGGAGTCGGTTGGCTGCTGGTTTTCCTGTTGGACAGACTGACTTTCACACGGGCAGAACGTCTTACGGTATTTTTTGTACTGGCAAATGTCTCCTGACATTCTATAGGATTATACGTGGCTGTAGCCCTTAACTTAAGATATCGTATAGATTTCTGCTGAACTGGCTGAAATCTGAGCTATGGGTGGTTCTGTCACGTATTCAAGGCAAGTATCCAAAGTGGTTCTAAAGGCTGAAGGTTGTTTTTACCTTCATGCATCCTATGCATGAAAGTAAAAAAAAAAAACCCTATGTACCCCCCAGCCCCTCCTAAATACTTGAAAGATAAAGGAAGAGAGGGCGCACCAGCCTTGTGCATTATCCCAAGTAAATTTATTTTGTATAAAAAAAAAAAAAAAAAGATAAAAACTACTCACAAGCATAAGCTCTGAGGAAGAAGACTTGCCTTCGAAATACGTTAGCCAGCACGGACCCCTACATGGTCTCCCGTGGTCTGGAGAGTACAGGTCCCAGGACTGTTTAACCATGGGATGGAAGCCCGTTTATTCATATTTATTTTCACATGCTTGTGAGTAGTTTATCTTTTTTTTTTTTATACAAAATAAATTTAATTGGGATGACGCACAAGGCTGCTGTGCCCTCTCTTCCTTTTATCTTTCTAGTGCAGTAAGGACATCCCAAGTCATAGAGGGCAGCAAAGCCAGGGAACATCCATTGAGTGGACCATTACTCATTATTAAGCTAGCCACTATACTCATGCGCAGGAATATTTGCTTGTTTTTCTGCTGTCGTCCTAAATACTTACCTGAGCCCGATCTCGATCCAGCAATGTGAGTTGGAGCAGTTGCTTTCCCGGCTTTCTGACTCCTCATTGGCTTAGGCCATTGGTTCCCACTGCTATCGGTCACAGCCAGTGAGGAGGCAGCAGAAGGCAGGGCTAAGCAACGCTCCTTTGGAGACGCAGGGCTCGGGAGCAAGCACACACAAGTGCCCCCATAGCACAAAACTTCTTCAAAATGCTCCCTTCCCCCTCCTAAAACCTATGCTGACTAACCTGTGTTAAAAGATGTACAGTGAAGGAGGGGGGGGGGGGGGGAGAAATATTTGATTCCCTGCTGATTTTGTACGTTTGCCCACTGACAAAAAAATTATCAGTCTATAATTTTAATTGTAGTTTTATTTTAACAGTAAAAAATATCCAGAAATTTAAAAAAAAAAAATTAATATATAATATAATTATAATATAAAAATAAAAAAATAATATAATATAAAAGGTTTTATAAAGTGATTTGCATTTTAATGAGTGAAATAAGTATTTGATCCTCTTATCAATCCGCAAGATTTCTGTCTCCCAGGTGTCTTCTATACAGATAATGAGCTGAGATTAGGAGCACTCTCTTAAAGGGAGTGCTCTTGATCTCAGCTTGTTACCTGTATAAAAGACGCCTGTCCAGAGAAGCAATCAATCAGATTCTATCTCTCCACCATGGCCAAGACCAAAGAGCTGTCCAAGGATGTCGGGGACAAGATTGTAGACCTACACAAGGCTGGAATGGGCTACAAGACCATCGCCAAGCAGCTTGGCGAGACAACAGTTGATGTGATTATTCCCAAATGGAAGAAACGCAAATCAACCGTCAATCTACCTGTCTGGGGCTCAATGTAAGATCTCACCTCGGGGAGTTTCAATGATCAAGAGAACGGTGAGGAATCAGCCCAGAACTACACGGGAGAATCTTGTCAATGATCTCAAGGCAGCTAGGACCATAGTCACCAAGAAATCAATTGGTAGCACACTACGCCGTGAAGGACTGACATCCTGCAACGCCAGAAAGGTCCCCTTGCTCTAGAAAGCACATGTACAGGCCCGTCTGAAGTTTTCTAATGAATATCTGAATGATTCAGAGGAAAACTGGGTGAAAGTGTTGCAGGCAGAGACCAAAACCAAGCTCTTTGACATTAACTCAACTCGTCGTGTTTGGAGGAGGAGGAATGCTGCCTATAACCCCAAGAACACCATCTTCACCGTCAAACATGGAGGTGTAAATATTATGAGAACCTCCTTCTCTCAGCCATGGCATTGAAAATGGGTCATGGATGGGTATTCAAGCATGACCATGACCCAAAACACACGGCCAAGGCAACAAAGGAGTGGCTCAAGAAGAAGCACATTAAGGTCCTGGAGTGGCCTAGCCAGTCCTCCAGACCTTAATCCCATAGAAAATATTTGGAGGGAGCTGAAGGTTCGAGTTACCAAACGTCAACCGTGACTTGGAGAGGATCTGCACAGAGGAGTGGGACAAAATCCCTCCTGAGATATGTGCAAACCTGGTGGCCAACTACAAGGGATTTGATACCAAGTACAAAGTCATGTTTTGCGAAGGGGTCAAATACTTTTCACTCGTTAAAATTCAAATCTAACTTTTTTTTGAAATGCGTTTTTTCTACGTTTTTATTTCTGTCTCTCACTGTTAAAATAAACCTACCATTAACATTATAGACTGATCATTTCTTTGTCAGTGGGCAAATGTACAAAGTCAGCAGGGGGTCAAATACTTTTTTCCCCTCACTGTATATACTTTTTTTTTTCAGCCCACTGCAACCCAATCACGTGATCCCAAGCGTCAGCCATTGACTGTTGCATTGGATGGGAGAGAGTCCTCAATGATGGCTATAAAATCCGGGAGCAGTGACATTACCTAAAGACTTCCATGTCCCAGCTGTTAGCACTCCCTCCCCTGGACCAGAGCAGACTGACGATGGGTATTTTTTTTATACACAGGTTAATCGGGATAGGTGTAAATGGAGGGGGGTGGAGGGCGTACATTTTTAAGACTAGTTGGGTTTAGGCTGGGGATGCACCGATTACCTTTTTTTTTTTTTTTTAGTATTTGCGGATACCAATTACCTTTTACTTACCGCAACTGTTATGTTTCCACTTCAGCTGTCAGCAATGGTACAAAGCATTGAAAAGTTCTTTACAAATGAAATAGATTTTTGATTTTAATTTTGCACTTTTTCAGTGTGAAATGTGTAAATATATGTTAATATATATATGTGCAAAAAGATTCACTAACAAAGCAAACAAAAAAAGTTTTAATTGTTTATCGTTTATAAAATAGACATGAACAAAAAAAAAAGCAGGAAAATAATAAGTAAGTGGAAGAGAGTAGTAGGGAATTAAAGAGGAATTAAACCCTGTAAAAAAATAAAAAAACACCCTGCAGGACAAAGGCATAATGCTATGCATACTAGCTCATTATGAATTACTTACCTGAGATCGAAGCCCCTGAAGCGACCTTCGTTCACGTCCTCCGTCGCCGCCATGATACCCGGAGTGACTAACTGGTATCGCTGCTGCGGAGCTGTGACTGGCCGGAGCAGCGATGACGTCACTCCGGCATATGCACGCGGGAGCCGTCAGTGACGGCATGATCGCCTTCACTAAAGGCACACTCAGTGCGCCTGCACGCACCGTAGACACCGGTGCCCATTTTTAGAAAAATGTCTCCTTAACCTTGTAGGTTAAGGAGATATTTCTTGCACCTACAGGTAAGCCTCAATCTAGGCTTACCTGTAGGTTGAAGTGGTCTGTAAGGGTTTACAACCACTTTAAGGCCCCTTTCACACTGGGGCGGTTTGCAGGCGATATTGCGCTAAAAATAGCGCCTGCAAACCGCCCCTAAACAGCCTCCGCTGTTTGTTCAGTGTGAAAGCCCGAGGGCTTTCACACTGAAGCGGTGCGCTGGCAGGAGAAGAAAAAATCTCCTGCAAGCCGCATCTTTGGAGCGGTGAAGGAGCGGTGTATTCATCGCTCCTAAACCGCTCCTGCCCATTGAAATCAATGGGACAGCGCGGCTATACCGCGGCAATACCACGGCTATAGCCGCGCTGTACGAGTGGTTTTAACCCTTTTTTGGGTCGCCAGCGGGGGGTTAAAACCGCACCGCTAGCGGCCGAATACCACGGTAAAACAGCGCTAAAAATAGAGCTGTTTTACCGCCGACGCCCCCTACCGCCCCAGTGTGAAAGGGGCCTAAGGCTGTTTAGAGTAAATTAAGGGTTAATAAGGGGTTAAACAGAGGAACATCTGTTCATCCCTTTTGATCTGCAGATGAACAAACAGAAAGATACAAAAAGAAACAATGTTTCTTTTTATTTTAGTGTTTCAGTGGCTGAGCAATGTTGTTAATAAACATTGCCAGCTGCTTTTTTTTTTTTTTTTTTTTTTTTTTTTTTTTTCACAGCTCCAATTACTGACTTCTTTAACACTAGCTGTCAACAGGGGAGACCCACTGACAGCTCAAAGAACCGAGCCTGAAAGTATCGGTGCATTTGCATGAGTACCGATACTTGTGCAAATACTCGGTATCGGCACCGATACTAGTATCAGTGCAACCCTAGTTTAGGCTTGAATTCTACTTTTTAAGTTGAAGCATCCAGGGGAGATCTAAAGCTGCAGAACACAGTGAAGGCCCATCTCGTTTTTTTGTATCTTTTTACAGCTTTGTTTTAATTAGCACTTTTATTTTATTTTGCATGATGGCAAACTATAAGCTAATATTCCCATAGGGTTCAAGTAAAGCCTGCTTATGGAAACCGATAGGCCAGGCCATCCATGGGTAGTGTGATCTGCCTGGTCTGCTGACTCACAATTCTTCCACACTAATCCTAGACGGAATAGTGTACTGCAGATAGCATTGAGCTGCCTGATAGCAGTGGTCTGCCTGTGTTCTGCCACAAGGCTTTCCACCCCACATAGCATGTAAACAGTGACAGTCTGTATCAACATCTCTGTACTCTTGTGGTTTTTCCCACAAACCTCTCCTTGTCCTTATTTGCAGCCCCGGAGTTACCTGGCAATGACCCCGCGCTTGTAACTAGACACACCGCCTCCCGGAGAACCTAATACTCTATAGCTTTTATGAAGTTGCGTAAAACCCGTTTCCATATCGATTGCTTGGGCAGTGTTCCTGTAGTGGCTGCCATTTTTTAACCTCAGGAATTTTCCTTTACTATTCCTGCTTTTGCTGTCCAGTGCGGTATTTTGGCTGATCAGCAAAATTGGAATATAAAATGATTGATTTTTTTTTTTTTTTTTTTTAATGTAAAAGAATACAGGACATAAAATTGAGCTTTAGTTTCCACCTTAATTCCAGTCTGATCTAGAGATTGCTTGTTCAGATTAATAATATAGAAGGTTCAATATTTTAGGAGGGAGGGATGATAGTCATGATGTTTTTCAAATAAAAGTGGTTGTAAACCCCAGACATGAAACATGAACAAAGCAAATCCCTCTATAGGGTGTACTTGTCTTCATTAAAAGAACTAATTGTCATTTCTGTCTGCTGCCTCCTTCCTTTTATCAGCCTAAATCACTTCTGACAAGTTTTTCCTGACACCAAGAGACAAATGGTGACAGGAAGTGCTGTATGGAGGGGGTGTGTCCCCTTCCCTCCAATCGGCTCTCAGAGCTCCCCTCGCTGAGCTTTGCAGAGTGTAACTTCAGCTTCTCGCCCTTCATTTTCGAAAAGCTCCGAATAAGCACAGCAGCTCCAGCCGCTAACAATCCAGGGACGCGGGGGGCGGGGCAGAGTCCTGCTGTCTGTGTCATGGAAAGTGGCTGTCTGCGGGGGCACTCCAGAAGAGGAGGAGCAAGGAGCGCTGCGCGGGGACCTCAGAAAAGGAGGATCGAGGCTACTCTGTGTGACATGTTTGTTTTAATAAAAAAAAAAAAAAAAAAAATGAAGCTTTACAATCACTTTAATTCTAAATTAAGCTTAAAAACTCACAAATCTAGCACTTGTATCAAGTGCAAATAACAAGCGCTCCAAATATACATCTCGGACTCGAATGATGGCCTTGGGTGATGTCTCCTCCCTCATATGTGTTACGTCCTGGGCAGGACTTCGTCAGCGCCATACCTTTTTTTTTTTTTTTTTTTTTTTGTGTTGCATTGAGATGTGGACTTTTAATTCCTCGCCCCATCCGATCGCTCCACCTCCCTACCCCTGACTACATCTGCAGCTCACACAGGCACTGTAATCTCTGGCCTGCTAGCTCACACCACCAGCCTCCCCTCCTGGCCTCTGTTGCTGGGTCAGGGAGACTGCTGTCAGTATCTGGAGCTACAGATGACAGCTTTTTTTAGCAGAGCCACCATTCACCAACATGTCCGCAACCACTTAACTCACCAGGACCCCTCCTTGCCAACACTGTGCCTTCACCCCCACTACTCATCATGCCGGAAATTCCTCACCCCCTGCGCCCATCACATGATTGAACACTGTAGTATTACCCCACACTGCAGCTAGTTCCTGTTTTATAACATTCAGGCTGCAGTGTAGAACCCCGTGGTGTCCCATGGAGTTCCCTCAACGTAATGATACATAGAAAACTCTATTTTGAGCACATGCTGGTCGCATGATTGAGTTCTTTCCCTACTGGCTATTCTTTCCCCAATCCATTTTAATTGCATTTGGTACTCCAAAGCACAATGCACTTGTGTAAAGCACGCCACTGTTTATTAATGTGCATAGCCATAGCCATTCCATACCGCTGCTTTATAAATTTGGCCCCAAATGTTCTAATATGAGGCATCTGCATTCCTGTAGCTGTGCAGAACCCTTGGTAAGTATCTCACCAGTTAAAGCGCAACTCAAATTTTGGTAAGAAAAACATTCCCCTCTGGGTGATCTACGGGTGCTTCTCAAAAAATTAGAATATCATCAAAAAGTTTACTTTATTTCAGTAATTCAGTTCAAAAAGGGACTTCTATATTTTATAGAGATGCATTACACACAGAGTGATATATTTCAAGTATTTCTTTCTTTTAACTTTGATTATGGCTTACAGCTCGTGAAAACCCTAAATTCTGTATATTAGAATATTACATACGACCAATAAAAGGAAAAAAAAGGATTTTTAATACAGAAATGTTGGCTTACTGAAAAGTATATCCATGTACAGTATAGCATACACTCAATACTTGGTCCGGGGTCCTATTTACACGAATTACTGTATCAATGCGGTGTGGCATGGAGTCACAGCCTGTGGCACTGCTGAGGTGTTATGGAAGCCCAGGTTGCTTTGATAGCGGCCTTCAGCTCGTCTGCATTGTTGGGTCTGGTGTCTCTCATCTTCCTCTTGACAATACCCCACAGATTCTCTATGGGGTTTAGGTCAGGTGAGTTTGCTGGCCAATCAAGCACAGCGATACCATGATCATTAAACCAGGTATTGGTACTTTTGGCAGTGTGGACAGGTACCAAGTCCTGCTAGAAAATGAAATCGGCATCTCCATAAAGCTGTTCAGCAGAGGGAAGCATGAAGTGCTCTAGAATTTCCTGGTAGAGGGCTGTGCTGACTTTGGACTTGATAAAGCACAGTGGACCAACACCAGCAGATGACATGACCCCCCAAATCATCACCTACTGTGGAAACTTCACATTGGACCTCATGCAACTTGGATTCTGTGCCTCAGCACTCTTCCTCCAGACTCTGGGACCTTGATTTCCAAATGAAATGCAACATTTCCCACAGTCAGTGATGATTTGGGGAGCCATGTCATCTGCTGCTGATGGTCCATTGTGTTTGATGATATTAATACAATATTATTTTATTAGACTGTTAATAGAATTTTATGCTGATTATGGACTCTTAATGTGCCTGCAGTATCCCCATTGCAATCTCTATGTATGCGTTATACTAACATTCTAATGTCTTCCGTTCTGCAGGTCTCTCATTCTGTGGCAAAACTCATCCTAGTTCATTTACATTGGCAAGTCTCAGAAATTCTAGAACGGTAAGTGTCTCTCCTTCTTCTAACGTTACATTGCATAAGAATCACTGTGCCCCTATCCATTACAATTCATGTACACCATGACCCAGCAGACTAGCTCCATCTGAAATTTATTAATGGCTTTTACCAGGTGCAGTTACATTGATTTTTCATGTATTCTATTACTTTTTTTTAAAAGTGGATTAAGGGAGAAGCTGCTTCTTTCTGATGTCATCACTCAATGGTACACTGATAAGCTTCTGTAATATAATACCTTCAAAATACTTTGGCTGCCATACCACAATGTATGGTATTGCAATGCAGCAGTACAGTGTAAATGGCCTTAAATAATGGTATTTATCCTGTTCTAACCTCCTTCTCATCACTTTGCCTAATGTCACTAGGTTATTTATTTCAAGCTGTGGCAAGAAGAGGTGTTCTGTAGTAGGGATCGACTGATTATCGGTGTGGCCGATATTCACTTTTTTTTAAAGTATCAGCCACAAATGTACCCAATGTTACCAATGATGCTTCAATAGGTCTTACTGGGGTGATGCATGCAGCTGCAGGCATCTCTCCAGTACCCTACTTCAGAGAGGATGGACATCTTTATTATAATGACAGCCAATGCAGCTCAGCAGCCGCTTGGCTAATATTACAAGCAACAGGAGGGGACGTCTAACCCCCCCCCCCCAAATATATAGAAAGTATTCAAAAACGCTGATCTTAATATTTTGAATACTTTCAAGTGCAGAGGAGGGGTTTGGAGTCTTAAAGACCCCTGAAATCTCCATAAAGCGTACCTGTTACTGCCATTTACTGTCAATATGGAGATTTACATTCCTTGTGACAGCAATAACTGTGATCAAAAATATATATATTTTTTTAAAATGTATAAAATATCGGCTATTGGCCTGAGAGGTGGCAGAAATATCGGTAACGGCACCGGAAAAAATGTTATCGGTCGATCCCTATTCTGTAGTCCAGGCAGGGCTGAAAACTATGCTTGGGATTTAAGTGCAGCAAGCGCACGGTGTTGTCAGCTCCAAATAATTCTCTTTACTCACAATGTTTTAAGTTGGGGAAGTGTGAATGCATTGCAGAGATGTACTGTTTATTTAAAAAAAAAAAAAAAAAAAAAGCAAAAAAAAAAAAACCACTCTTCAGTGTTGTGAACTTGCTAGTGACTTCATTGTTTTTTTTTTTTTTCTTCGTTCTAGGCATAAAATGAATTATGCGCAGTTGTTGGTTGACGCCAGGGTTCAGCCCTCATCTTCTAAACATGTGAGTGCTCTGTTCTTGGTGTCTCTTGTTTTCTGGAGTGATCCTGGCTGTTGTTTCAGCTGCAGGTTCACCACGGGTGGCCTTTTAGCTTTATTGCAAATTCATTCTCTTTATGAAATCTAGGGCGTGTTTCACAGCTGGCTGTTTAAGCAGACACATTTCAGAATTATACCAAGTAATTAAAGTGAAAGTTCATCTTTTTCAGAAAAAATGAAACGTTGAACTAGCGCCCTACACCTTTCCCCTCTGCACCCCTTACCAAACCTACCACCCCCGGTCCCCGCTGTACTTCTGTGGGTGATGAGCTGTCAGTGCAGCCAGTGTAGCGGACCACGGATATGAAATCCCCACTCTTCATCCCCTTCTTTCTGAGGGGCTTCCGGGACGAACCGGAGAGATTCCAATTGGTTAAAGTGGTAGTAAACCACAGCTGATTAAAAAAAAACACCTGTAAGGCAATTGCATAATAACATTATGCAATACTTACCTTGGACAAGGGCCTAGGGACCTTGGACAAGGACCTAGGGCAAGCTGTCAGCAAAATAACATTAAGAATTATTTTACCCAACCTGCTTATAAGCATAAAGAAAGATGGGTTCTGTAGCCACCATGCTGAATCTAAATGGATTCAAGTGCTGAACTACCTAGGATCATTTTCTTGGGGAATGCATTAGTTACACTGAGAGTCACCCCTACGTTGGTGCCAAAAAAGAAACCAAGTCCTGCCAACTGCCATGCATTGTACAGTGAGTGTGTGCTTCTGGCCCCTGAGGCATTCTTGATGAACAGAGAAATTGCAGTTGGCAGATCTTGGGGTAAGCTAGGCCCCAGTAATTCAATCAGAGAGGGGCACTGACAATACATTATATATTTTGGAATAATTAAAGCGATAGCAGGCCTCTTGTGGTGTTCTGCACTAAGACAAGATTTTATAGTTAAAAGTACAAACGGTACAGGTTCACAATTTCAGCTTGGCACTGCCTCCTTTTGGCTTCCAAAGCTTTTCTATATTTGTCCTGTAATTTGCTGGCTTCTTGACCAATGGGGAGGCTCGAGAGATGGGAGAGGTGGGACCACCATGCATCTCTGTTGCCTGATCCTCTGGATCTACTGACTATTTTGACAGGCATCGCATAGTCTGCTCATGTGGATTTTCACAATATGCTCTGTTTGAATTGCCCATCTATGTGACTGGTCCACTTAGTTAATATTTTAAGGGAATGTATGGTGGGAATACCATACATTTTAGCTCTTATGGTCCAGACAAAAAAACACACACACACACACACATCGACGGGGCACCCCTCCTCCCACGGTCGCCATCGACGGGGGCACCCCTCCTTCCACGGTCGCCATCGACGGGGGCACCCCTCCTTCCACGGTCGCCATCGACGGGGGCACCCCTCCTTCCACGGTCGCCATCGACGGGGGCACCCCTCCTTCCACGGTCGCCATCGACGGGGGCACCCCTCCTTCCACGGTCGCCATCGACGGGGGCGCCCCTCCTTCCACGGTCGCCATCGACGGGGGCGCCCCTCCTCCCACGGTCGCCATCGACGGGGGCACCCCTCCTCCCACGGTCGCCATCGACGGGGGCACCCCTCCTCCCACGGTCGCCATCGACGGGGGCACCCCTCCTCCCACGGTCGCCATCGACGGGGGCACCCCTCCTCCCACGGTCGCCATCGACGGGGGCACCCCTCCTCCCACGGTCGCCATCGACGGGGGCACCCCTCCTCCCACGGTCGCCATCGACGGGGCACCCCTCCTCCCACGGTCGCCATCGACGGGGCACCCCTCCTCCCACGGTCGCCAACGACGGGGCACCCTTCCTCCCACGGTCGCCAACGACGGGGCACCCTTCCTCCCACGGTCGCCAACGACGGGGCACCCTTCCTCCCACGGTCGCCAACGACGGGGCACCCTTCCTCCCACGGTCGCCAACGACGGGGCACCCTTCCTCCCACGGTCGCCAACGACGGGGCACCCTTCCTCCCACGGTCGCCAACGACGGGGCACCCTTCCTCCCACGGTCGCCAACGACGGGGCACCCTTCCTCCCACGGTCGCCAACGACGGGGCACCCTTCCTCCCACGGTCGCCAACGACGGGGCACCCCCTATAGTCTGTAGGACAGTGTGTGTGCGCCAGGAAGATAATATATAGTTAAAAGACAAATAAAAACGTTTTAAAAACATATTAAAGTACTAGTATTATGCACGGTGTCTGTGCGACTGAAAGCCATTGTTTCCTAGATTAGTATGTGTAATTGTGACATGCTAAGACTGCATTGTGGAAAGTCTTTTTTTCTTTGTGTTTCCAGGTAATGGCACACTCCTCCCATCACTGCGCGGTTTGCATGCAGTTTGTCCGGAAGGAGAACCTGCTGTCCCTGGCCTGTCAGCATCCGTTCTGCCGCAGCTGTTGGGAGCAGCACTGCATAGTTCTGGTGAAAGACGGTGTTGGTGTGGGTAAGTTCGCCAATCCTTAGAGGAGCTCCATGCTCCCCCCCCCCAAAAAAAAAAGTAAAGGTCAGCATCTACAAATATTGTAGGTGCTGACTTTTAATAATGGACACTGACCTGTCCAGGGATCCAGCGATGTCCTCACCGGAGCCGATTCTTCAATCGGCTTCGGATGCAGTCTCCAGCATCTAAAGTAAGGGAAACAGGAAGTGAAGCCTTGCAGCTTCACAGCTGGTTTCCAACTGTGCATGCGCGAGTCATGCTGCGCCTTGTAAATGGTGCTGTAGTCTTCTGGGACCTGTAATGTGTCCCACAAGACTGCAGGTGAAGGAGAGTGGGGCCTAACTTCTGTTCAGATGCGGCGATCCGATCTAGAAGTGGGAGTGGGTACCTGTCAAAACAAGGTACCCGCTTCCCCCCCAAAAAAAGTGCCAGATGTGGCAGCGGATGGAGGGGAGGATGCAAACAAGTGTAAATTTCCCTTTTTTGGGTGAAGTTTCACTTTAAGCTGGTGGGGGTGGTTTTGTCAGCTTTTAGTTTTCTAATTGTTTCTCTGCTTGTTTTCTCCTAGGGATTTCCTGCATGGCCCAAGACTGCTTGCTCCGAGCACCAGAAGATTTTGTGTTTCCTTTACTGCCTAATGAGGAGCTAAAAGACAAATATAAACGCTATCTCTTCAGGGACTATGTGGAGGTATATTCATTCTCTCCCTCCCTCCCTCTCATTCTCTCTCTCCCTCCCCCCCTCTCATTCTCTCTCTCCCTCCCCCCCTCTCATTCTCTCTCTCCCTCCCCCCTCTCTCTCCCTCCCCCCTCTCATTCTCTCTCTCTCTCTCTCTCTCTCTCTCTCTCTCTCTCTCTCTCTCTCTCTCTCTCTCTCTCTCTCTCTCTCTCTCTCTCTCTCTCTCTCTCTCTCTCTCTCTCATTCTCTCTCTCTCTCTCATTCTCTCTCTCTCTCTCTCTCTCATTCTCTCTCTCTCTCTCATTCTCTCTCTCATTCTCTCTCTCTCTCTCATTCTCTCTCTCTCTCTCATTCTCTTTCTCTCTCTCTCTCTCATTCTCTCTCTCTCTCTCTCATTCTCTCTCTCTCTCTCTCTCTCTCTCCCCCCCCCCCCTTCCTGAAAGTTTCTTTTATGTGCATTTTCCACATCATAGATTCAACACTAAGCATTCATTTTTCTTTCTCCTGCAGAGCCACTATCAATTACAGCTTTGCCCCGGTGCAGACTGTCCAATGGTCATACAGGTTCAGGAGCCAAAGGCTCGTCGAGTGCAGTGCAACAGGTGCAGCGAGGTCTTCTGGTAAGTGGTCACAGCACAGGTCAATCTAACGTGAAGTCTTCTATATCATAATTTATTATTTCACCTGTCTCAGTTTTTAATATATATTGAATTACTAAATAGTTATTTTCTTCATATTGACTCTAGTGGTATTTGTAAGTTTACCTTGCAAAAGAGGAACTGTCTGTGCCTACTGTAGTAATGAAACAGATTTCATATCAGGCCTGATTCACACCTATGCATTTTTAGTGCTTTTTGCAGATTTGCACTATAGAACGTGTTCCATAGGAAACCATGGTATATGGACTGTAGTGCAAATCAGCAAAATGCAAAAAGCACTAAAAATGCAATAGGTGTGAATCAGGCCTTATATGTTTGAGGGGAGATTAGAGTAAGAGTGGTTAAAAGAGAAGTGTGGGTTACAAAAAAACAAAAAGTACTGAGCAATCAAAGACCACTGATAACTCAGTTCTCTGCTCTTTCCCTCCAGCACTCACTGGAGCGCTGGGTTGTGGAGGAAATTGAAGTGGCTGGCTAAGCCTATGAGAGGCTGAGCCAGCTGCCGGTCAGGCATCTGGGTGGATCCCGTCATTGTCTGGATCCCTGCAGAGCATGGACTTGCTCTGTGACGTCAGCTGAATGTGGGCTTCAGCCTGCTGTCAGCTGAATTTGGCTCTCAGGAGTGCAGTACCAAGTGCACTCCTCTGACCCATAGGAGAGGCATGACCAAAAGAGCTTTGGCCCTGTTTCTCCTTTAACAATGAGGTTAATGTTTTTATTATTCATGTCACAAAAGAGATTCATTGACTTTTCTAGATTATATATTGGCCACTATAGTGGATACAACAGAGTGTGGTTTCTTCATGCAGAACAGTTCTTGCTGTGCTTGGAGGATTTATATAGGTCAGTCCTAGTTTTACATATTGGTGTCATTCCCAGACTTGCTGACCTGCCATGCGTGTTCAGCAGTAAAAGTGCCAGATCCATGTGACCTGTCTGTGGACACTCTGCACATTTTTCCTTGACTCTAACCCAAAAAGTTAGTGATGAAAGAAGTCAATTTTTAGGGCTTTTACAGAGTGGACCTCCAATTTGCTTCTTCCTACAGCAGCACAGACACGAGGTGCACAGGTTTGCTGAAAATCCAAACTTAACTTGCTGTACCGCTATCAACGACCGTACCATCTGGTCTGTTAAATTTAGTTTTTGCTGCACCACTGCAATGTTACTCATCCTTGGGAAACAGCAGAAGGATTTTAAAAATGCACCACACAGAGGCTTGGGTTACTATAAGAAAATGTATTTGGCTCAAAGACTGGAATAGCACAATAGTAAAAACAACAGTTTATATAAAAATAATCACAAAACACTGTACGTTCCCGTTAAGGCTCCGTTCACAATAGTGCAACTTTCTCATTCGTTCATTGACAGACACAGCCTTCATAACGATAGGGTTATATCGCCTCTATTAGGAGTAGGACTAGGCAGAAAAAAAAAAAGCAAACGAGCACGTGGCTACGCCCATGGGCCGTCCTTAGTCAGTATTTAACCCCCTCCCTGCTCTAGGTATTCAGTTTTTTTTTTTTATGCCTAGTCTAGGAGAAGGACCTGGCTCCCTGCTGGGACCTGTGGTTCTTTGGAATTAGTTTTTTCTCTTTTTTTCCTATGATGATCTGCAATCAACTGCAGGCTGGGTGACAGGCTGGATAATATAGATCCTGGTAGTCTCCCCAGCCTGACCAACGAGCGCGCGCAGACCCTAGCTCCGCGCTGGGTCGGCCACGACAAGCCCCATTCTGGACCGGGGCGGCCGGAGAGCAAAGTCTCGCAGGGGCACATATGACCGGACTACTGCCGTCTGGGTCACAGTGTTGCCATGGCCGACAGCCACTCCATCTAGGTGGGAGGTGAATCTGTCTGTGGAGTGCCACCAGCAATCCCTGCAGGAGGGGTAAGTATGGGCTCCACCAGGTCCAGGCACGGTGGAGCAGCTGGGTACTCCCTGGGGGGGGGTCAATTTGGGGAGATGGCTTCTATTTTCTCCCCCTCTTCCCCCCCCCCCCCCCCTTTTCCATCCCCTCCTTCCTGGGGACGCTGCCGTTTGCTGGGCGCAGGGAGGGTGTGAGGCACCTACCTGCCTAAGTGGGGTCTCTTCCAGGTCGTCTCCGGGCGTCCTGGTGCAGGGGGGATACAGGGCCCCCGCGGGCGTCTAAAAAAAATTTAGCCCGCAGCTTTTGCGGGCCACCGCGGTCCCCCAGAAATTTAGGCCGCGGCTGTTGCGGCCTACCGCGGTCCCCCCACAGGCGTCCAAAAATTTAGTCCGGGGAGTTTGCGGCCTACTACAGTTCCCCCAGCGGGCAGTGTGCTTGCGTCAGGCTTTTGCGGCCTACTGCGGTTCCCCCCACAGGCTGCGTGCTCGCGGAGGGCAGACAGAAATTTAGGCTGCAGCTTTTGCAGCCTGCTGGGCCTCGTGGCAGCCCCCCCCCCTTTCGTGAGGGGTGGTGCTGCAGGGGTCTGTGCCCTGTGAGGGGCCATGGCTTGTGCCCCTGTGAGGGGCCATGGCTTGTGCCCCTGTGAGGGGCCATGGCTTGTGCCCCTGTGAGGGGCCACGGCTTGTGCCCCTGTGAGGGGCCACGGTTTGGGCCCCTGAGGGGCCTCTGGGTCTGTGCCCCCTGTGGGGGTGCCCCCGGGTTTGTGTCCCCTGGGAGGGGACTCAGGTTTGTGCCCCTGTGGAGGGGCTTCCTGTGCAGGGCCTCGGTCGAGGGGCGCTGGTTTTTCACACTTATTGTCTGTGCGGGAACCTTTTCAAGTTGGTGCAGCGGTGGCTGTGGCAGATGGCTGGTATCCCTTTGGATAAATGGTTTGGCGTGGCGAACGCATTTCCTTCTCCCTCTTATTCTGACAAATTTGTTCATGAGGACTGGGAGTATCCAAAGTGTCTTTGGTGTTTCCAAGAACATTTGCTGTAAGGTACCCCTTTGGGGAGTCCCTCCTTCACTAGTGGACTGTTCCACCAGTAGTGGACCCCCCTGTTTCTAGGCTGCTCAAGGCAACCATGGGTCCAATAGAGGAATCTCTGGCTTCTAAAAGGTCCAGCTGACATGCCTGGAAGGGAAGCAGAGTCCTCCTGTATTTTCTGCATTGGAGGACCTGTTGGTCCAGGTACTGCAATTGTCCTCTAGTTCGCTTGGCCGCAGTTACCCTGGTTACTGAGCTCTCTGTTTCCTCAGGGGGGCTGAGACATGTATTTTGGGGGGCGACCCTGAATGGCAGCATGCCGAGTCTTGATCTTGTCCGGTTACAGGATAGTTTTCCGGCTGTGTTCCTCCGAAGAGTTTTGCTTCCAAGCGGTTTGTTGCCAGACTGCTGGCTGTTGTCCGCGGGGGGGGGGGGGGGGGGGCTGTGCAAGCCCTGTTGCTGTAGAGGATGTTCCCTTGCTGGGAATGGTTTCAGGGGTTTTATTCAAACCTGTTCAGTCTACAGGATGTAGTACATGGTTTATGGGGGTACAGTAGTTCAGGATGGAGTCCGTCCGCACAGCGGTGGCACTCCTTCGTCTTGGGGACTTTCTGATTTCTATCGACACCACGAATGCTACTTATGCATTCTGCTATGTGCCTGTCTCCAGCACTTCCTTGGTTTTTGCTGTGGGTGTGGAGCATTAGGAGCGTGTGGTGTTGCCCCTTTGAGTCTGGCCACCGCTCCTCGGGGGTTCACGAGGTGTTGGCCCCGGATCTGGCGTGGTTACGCCGGTGGGGGGTTTGCGATCCTAGGCTGCCGGGACGATCTTCTCCGACTACTCCGAGGAGCACCGTAATTCTTATTCAAACCTTGACTGATTTCAGTTGAAGGCTATACTATCGGATGTCTGCTTGGTTCTGTCAGATCGTTGGATTATCTGAGCCTGACCCGGGCTTCAGCTCTGGCCAGCGTGTTTCTTCTCCCGGACAATACTCCTGAAGTTGCACGCTGCGTTTTTTTTTTCATTTACTGTCCGGCAGGTGGGCTCCTCTGCGGATCTGCATGTGGTGTTGGGTCCGATGTTATCTATTTTTTGAGGACGATTCCATACAAGCTCCCTTAGGGGAGATCCTGGCATAATGGGACGAATATCCAGGGTCTCTGGACAATCTGATTCGATTGAGTCAGGAAGCCAGAGTTTTCCCTAGTCTGGTGGCTTCGCTATCCGGTTCTTCAGTGGGGTAAATCCTTGCGCCCCTTGTATTGAACAGGGTGACCACCAATGCCAGTCTGTCCGGGTGGGGAGAGGTCCTAGGCTGAGCTCTGCTCAGAGTTGTTGGACGTTGGTGAAATCCGGACTACCGAGTAATATCTTGGAACTTCATGCGAACAGACTAGTCTGGATCATGGAAGGATCGACTTCGGGGGCTCCCGGCGAGGCAACGGCGGTGGCCTATGTCCTTCACCAGAGCGGGCCAAGATAGGCTGCTGGCGGCCCTGGCTGTTGCCAGTATCCTCCGGACGGGAGAGCCTCTCGTTCCCGCCCTTTCTGGCATATGCTTTCCAGGAGTAGAATACTGTAAAACGGATAACTCAGTTGGTTAGGGTTGGACCATGGGGTGGGCTCTTCACGTGGCCGTGTTTCATCGTATTTGTCTCCGCTGGGGCAGGCCTGAGGTAGCGTCCTGGCTCAACAGGACTGTACCGAGGTTTCTCGCAAGGTCACGGGAGCTTCTGGCGGCTCTAGTGACCCACGTTTGCTCTATGCCTTTCCTTCTCTCCAAAACCACACCAGTAGTAAATCTGCGCTTGCTCGAAAATGATAAGCCGCTGACACCGCAAAAAGAATAATTGCCAAACAAATCAATAGAAACCAAAACGTGTAGCGCTAGATGGAAGAGGCACCTTCAAACTAATGAGGTGAAGAGCCAATGCTCTACATACAGTTTAACTAAAAGGAAGAACACAGATAAATGTCTCACATTAGAAAAACTTAAATGGATATAAATTTGATTTAAATAAAGAAGTCCGTGAATTAGAAACTGCATGGGTCACCACTTATGAGTGATGTATAAAGCACCTTCACCGGCATAAGGCCATAAAGTCTTTAAAAAGATGATGTACAGCGGGTTCTTAAAAGTCCCACATATCTATGCTGGATAGTGCATGGATGGACCAGCTCTTAAACATCACACCACAGTGTCTTCACAAACGTGCAATTCCCTCAGACAGTAAAGATGGAGGCTTACCGGAGGGTTTGAACCCAAGACGGTGTATACTGTGAGGGTCAAACCGACTTTTATTGCTCACTGGCAATAGTGGGAAGACCTTGACAGCCTGAAGGGATCACAGGGGGTTCCTGAAGGCGTATCTTCTCCAAATGTAACAATGGATCTCCCCGCATATGGCTGGAGGAGATCTTAAGTGTAGTATGAAGGGTTGGGGATCCGGGAGTGCCTGGTAGGAGAGACAGTTAAGGCTGTTCTTTCTGTAACCACCTCTTTTAGCTGTAGTGAATCACGATCTTCTTCTTATGCAGTCACCAGAAGAAGATCGTGATTCACTACAGCTAAAAGAGGTGGTTACAGAAAGAACAGCCTTAACTGTCTCTCCTACCAGGCACTCCCGGATCCCCAACCCTTCATACTACACTTAAGATCTCCTCCAGCCATATGCGGGGAGATCCATTGTTACATTTGGAGAAGATACGCCTTCAGGAACCCCCTGTGATCCCTTCAGGCTGTCAAGGTCTTCCCACTATTGCCAGTGAGCAATAAAAGCCGGTTTGACCCTCACAGTATACACTGTCTTGGGTTCAAACCCTCCGGTAAGCCTCCATCTTTACTGTCTGAGGGAATTGCACGTTTGTGAAGACACTGTGGTGTGATGTTTAAGAGCTGGTCCATCCATGCACTATCCAGCATAGATATGTGGGACTTTTAAGAACCAGCTGTACATCATCTTTTTAAAGACTTTATGGCCTTATGCCGGTGAAGGTGCTTTATACATCACTCATAAGTGGTGACCCATGCAGTTTCTAATTCACAGACTTCTTTATTTAAATCAAATTTATATCCATTTAAGTTTTTCTAATGTGAGACATTTATCTGTGTTCTTCCTTTTAGTTAAACTGTATGTAGAGCATTGGCTCTTCACCTCATTAGTTTGAAGGTGCCTCTTCCATCTAGCGCTACACTTTCCTTCTCTCCAGCCTTTGCGGTGTCTTTTTGGCAGGATCATGGCTGCGGTGATTCCAGTCATTCTATTGGATCCGGTTGTGTCCCGGGGGTCTGGGTATGCTGACCGGGTGCGCCTGGTCGCCAACGTTTTCCTTGGCAACTGCCTCTCAGGAAGGACCTACTGTCTCGTGGACCGTTCTTCCATCTGGTTTTTAACGGCCTGGCTGTGATGAGCCAGGTGCTGCGGTTTCCAACACTGCTGATGGGGGAGATAGAAGAAATGGGCCTCGAGTATCATTGAGGCCCAGCGGTCAGCGTGGGTGGTCTTCTTCAGCATCTCCTGGTCTTGCACTTCCCGATGCGTACCTTTTTTATTTCAGGGGTTAGGCATCTGTTTCCATTTCCACCAGTGCGTTTCTTCTACTGCTGTGGGATCTGAACTTGGTAATTTCGGTTCTCCAGAGGCCTCTCTATCTCTCTTTCAAGGTATTCGGGAGATTCCAATACTTACTCTGGCGGAAGATGCTCACTTGTTGGCTATCACCTCCGCTCACAGGGTGTCAAAAAGGGGGGGCGTTATCTTGTCTACCTTACCCAGGTTAAGGTGGTGCCTTGCCCCTTTTTACAGGGTTCCATCCTTGGATTTCCATTTGAATAAGGACAATGTGTTGCTTTTCTTGTGTCCCTGGTCAGCACTTTCCAAGGAATTTTGCCTTATCTGCCCTGAAGGGGTATTGGCGGACGGGCCAAGAAAGGGGCATTCTGTTTTTTTTTTTTTTTTTTTTTTTTTTTTTTCCTGCAACCCTTCTCTGGATGGAGGGCTAGTCTGTCAAGAATCGGGTGCCTCTTTTCCTGTTACGGCACTTTCTTCTCAGGCGCTTAGGTCTTCTTGGGCCTTCGGTCATCATGCGTCCGCTGTGCAGGTTTGCAAGGTGACCACTGGTCGTCAATGTACATGTTCACAAGTCTACGAAGTGAACGGTTGGCATCTGCGGATGCCTCTTTTAGCCCCAAGTTTTTTGCGGGCCGCTGGTTAGAGGGTCTATTCCTCCCTGAAGGGGTATCGTTCAGGTTGGGTTCCAGCGTGTCCTGGGTGAAGTTCCTGTTACCTGGTTGGCTCTTGTATTAGCCTTGGGATTTTTCGTTCTCCCACCCCTCATGTTAGCACTGCTTTGGGATGTCCTTATCGTTATGAAGGCTGTGTCTGTCAATGAACGAATGCGAAAATAGGATTTTTTACTTACCGTAAAATCCATTTCTCTGAGTTCATTGACACACAGCACCCACCCCTCTATGGAGTTCTTTTGATACTTCTATTACTGCTTGCTACTAAACTGAATACCTAGAGCAGGGAGGGGGTTATATACTGACTAAGGACGGCCCATGGGTGTAGCCAGGTGCTTGTTTGCTTTTTTGTTCTGCCTAGTCCTACTCCTAATAGAGGCGATATAACCCTATCGTTATGAAGGCTGTGTCTGTCAATGAACTCAGAGAAATGGATTTTACAGTAAGTAAAAAAATCCTATTTTTGGACACAAAGTCGCACGACAAGTCGCAGCCCATTGACTTCAATGGCACCCATTCCAATCTATGAAGCTTAACCTCTTCACGCTGGCTGCTAACATATATGCGGCCTCTCGGCGCGTGGGCCTTAACGCTGAGTGGTTGCATATATGCTGCCCTGTGTAATCCACTTACCGTACTGAGAGCGCGCTCCCAGCATGGGAGCCAGCGGGTACCAGAAAGCTCCTGATGCATACTAGTGATCGGGAGCTTTCCGATCATGTGACTGCTGTGACAGTCGAAGTGGTCACGTCACCCGAATACCCGCCTCTGCGCTTTTAGAACTCTTAAAGCGACTTTGGAAAGGTTCCTGCACTACATTGTTTCAGCTTTGTGCCAGAGAGAGTAAAGTCGCATGGAAGTTGCACTAATGTGAACAGAGCCTAAAGCGAAATTAAACTCCCACTGTTTTTTTTTTTGTTTTTATGTTTTTGTTTTTTTACAGGTGTTGCTAAACCCACAACAGTAAAATCAATCTGTATACAGTATGCAGTAAAGCATGCTTGTACGCACTGTGAAATCTAAGGGGTTATTCCTCTGCATTGTGTAAAAAGGCTGTTTGATGCTGTCTTTTCAGATCCTCCCCTTCTTTTACTGCCCCCAATTCATCTCTTGATACTATAGAGCCTTGGGGGCATTCTGCACATGCTCAGTTTAGTGTGTATTGCTAGAGAGGTTTTGTCTTTTGTTTTTTTGTTGGATGGTGCATGTGAGAAGCACAGGGCCAATTGGCACTGTCCAGACAGAGGGTCAGGGGTCATGCAGCCTCATAGAACAGTCAGAGGAGAATGTAAACTCCTACAAGTTTTAACCAGACACTGATAGATTTCACAGGACTGCTATATACTGCTGACGAGGAAGGGTATTTAGCAGTTTATATTTACTAAAATAATTGCATTTCCATGTTCTGTGTACTGTGGGAGACCAGATATAGTGAATACAGGCAGACTTACCTGCCAAGAGTTGCTCTATCGGCACTCTCCACTGTCGCAGGCGCATCCATCTTCTACAGGTCTTCCTTGTGGGTTCCGCCACTTCAAAAGCCAGGCCACAATGACGTCACTCCCCTGCATGTGCATAAGAGTCAAATCATCACAGCTTGTGCTGTAATTGTATGCTAGGCTGCACATGCATCATTGTATATTACCGCTGAGAAGCATTTATGACAGAAGGGACCAATATGATCTCTCTTGTCATAAAAACCCTACCTGTCAGCTGTTTTTAGTGTTCAATTTCACAATAATATCCCAATGTATAATTAATTTTTAAGTATACCTGTGAATCATATACTGGTTATTATTGGGGAATTTGTTTATGGAATCGTTTATATTTCACCAAAGCAGTGACTCAACTTAACCTCCCACCCATCAGAGTATTTTTTTTTTTTTTTTTGTTTTCCCAGCTTTCGCTGCCGCCAAATGTATCACGCTCCCACAGATTGCGCCACCATCCGGAAATGGTTGACTAAGTGTGCGGACGACTCAGAAACTGCAAACTACATCAGTGCTCACACTAAAGATGTAAGGCAAATGTTAGGAGATTTTAGACATTTTATACGTTTTTGTGGTGCTTTGAGGCTGGGTCAGCGATGGGTCATCTTGACTAATATACCTAGTGCTTTGACGTTGCTTTTGGTGACCTCTAATGAAAATGCTATTTTGCCTGGCCGCAGTGATTTGACCTGGGTCAGGTATGTAGATAAGGAATTTTGCGATTTACATAGTAATATATATATATTTACTAGGTCAAAGTAACAGCCAGGGAGCTGCCATTTTTAAAAGGAGGTCAACAATAGCAGCCCTCGCATTTCTCTCATGTGGGAAAGGGATGGAACCTCTGGTTTTTATTCATGGCCCATTTACTCTCCCTTCCTGTTCTGGTATCCTATCACATGGACAGGAATTAAGGGCCATTTCCCTTGACTTCCTGTTCTGGTATTATATCACATGGACAGGAAGTAAGGTGTATTATCACCTATTGACCACTCTAACATGACAGGGGTTCTAAACCTTCCCCATTCTGGTTTTGTCTGGTGCCGGACTTCAGTATGTGTGTCTGTGCAAAGTAAGGAAAACCATATTTAATACATCTTTAACACATGCACATACCCCCATGTTTTAGCACTGCAAAGGCAGAAAAACTCTTGATCTGTCAGAAATTCGGTGAACTCTTAGGCTCCATTCACACCTGGGTGTTCTGGGATTGCGGCAGAATCTCTGCCATTCCGCCCACAGTCTCAAAATGCACTATAATGGCAAAACGCAGGTTCAGGTGCCATTATTTTCATTGGCCGCGATTGGCAATCGCATCACGTGAAGCTTGTCGCCCAAAAGCTCCTTTTTTTTGGGCGACAAGCTTCACACAATGTGATTTGCCCCAATTGCATTGCAGTAAATTGCGGCAAAACTGCGCCTCGTGTTAGTTGCCATTGAAAATATTGGCACTTGAACATGCGTTTTGTCATTGTAGTGCGTTTTGAGATCGCAGGCAGCAATTCTGCTCCCAAAAAGCCCAGGTGTGACTGGAGCCTTAAAGTGATATTAATGTCTCTCTTATTTTAAAATAACAAACATGTTATTACTTGCTCTGTGCAGTCCTGATCATCCTATTCTCGGGTCTCTCATTGGCGCTCCTGGCCCCTGCTGAGTGCCCCCAGACCAAGCAGCTTGCAGTGGGGGCGCCCAAGCAGGCTTGCTTCCAAGCTGCTGCCGGGGTAGCCCATACACGCACAACTGTGGCTTGGCCCCGCCGCCCCCTCTCTCCTGATTGGCTCAGTGGCTGTGATTGACAGCAGCGGGAGCCAAACAAGCAAGGTAAAATTGCGTTCATATGGTGGAGATGCCAGAGATACCCCGTCACGGCGGACATAAGGTCAGGGAGGGGGCTTCTGCACAGAGGTTTTTTTACCTTAATGCATAGAATGCAGGATGATAAAAAAACCTTGAGCCTTTAGATCCACTTTAACATTTTGTAATGAGCTGACAAACACGTTTCTGCGGCACTAAAATTCCAAGCTGTGTTGTCAGCTCTGCCTGTCACTGCTGGACTACCGAACAACCCTTCTCATCTTCATACCAAAAGGGGTTGGGGAGGAGGGGGTTGTACTTTAGTCCAACGGAGTTGGCAGTCAGGTTCATGTTTAACTAGAAAAATTATCAACAAGTCTGGTCGCTTTTAGCTCTGCCTCCACTTCTGCTGCAGTGTAAGTCAGTCTCTAAGATTCCATGGCTATAGGAATAGTTCTTGCCTTCCGGCACTTTAGATACGTCGACTTGGCACCTTAGCTGAGAGGATGGCATTTCCAGCAGCTGTTAGCAATGTCAGAGATCTGTGTCCACTGCAGGAGCACAGTGTCTTTACAGACACAAATCTTGCATTTTGATGAAATGTCATTATTTTTGTTTCCCACCTACTAAAAAAATCTGGTACCATGTGTATGTGTGGTCTTCACATGTGTCTTTAAAAGAACCCTAGTTAGTGTATATAATAAAACAAAAGCAGTTATGACATCACATTGCCAGCATAGGATCTGTGGGGAGTTCAGAAAAAAAAGTATATAAAAAAAATATATAACCTGGGGGGGGGGGGGTTGCTGACCTTGGAGTTTGGCTTTAACCTTACAAGCAATTTTAATGTCTTTCTTGTACAGAGTGTCATAAAGTGTTCTCGGTGATATGTATTTATTTATGTTTTTCTGTTCCACTTCCAGTGTCCCAAGTGCAATATTTGTATTGAAAAAAATGGAGGGTGCAATCACATGGTGAGTATATCATTTATAAAGCAAGGATTCACCATGTTAACTGATTAATTTGACATTCTGTTAGTATTTTTTAGATATTCCCATGACAATGTTTTATTTATCAGCTACTTAGGCAAGCTAAAAAACAAACAAGCTACCAAATATAAATGAGAACAGGTAAACAGTAGCGCTAAAGGCAAACAATTACCAGCAAAAACATATGAGGAACACACCAAAAAGTGTCCATAAATCACACTTGATGAGGTCAAATCTATGGGTCAACAGTTGATAACTTCATCCAACACCACACCATGTGACCAAAACCTGTCTCCACTCCCCAGTTTGGATGTACACTCACCAGAAAGATTTGCCTCACACTCTCGTGTTTTGGCAATCAGGCAATTAACCACCACAGGGTTCAGATGAACTCTGTCAGTACACGTTCCCCAGCGGGTAATATAGGAGAAAAAGACTCCAAATAGTGTGATATCGTCAAATTAAACAAAGCATTTATTAAAAAAAAACATGGCCCGATGGAAATATACTCACAAATGGGCAAGGTAAAATCACGATGTACAGTAACTTGCTGTCCCCTCTTACCATCCATGATCTGTCTGCATTGCATAGAGAGGCACAGAATCCCAGTCACTGGAACTAAATCGAGGTATGTATGGGGGAATAGGCTTTATTTTTAAATATTTTATTATGTTGCACATAGGGTTATGGATACCACTTTTTTTAGGACCGAGTACAAGTACCGATACTTTTTTTTCAAGTACTCGCCGATACCGATTACCAATACGTTTTTTTTTTTTTTAATGTCGCGTGACAGTGTGTGGTTTTTTTTTTTTTTTAAACCGTGCTTTCTTTTTTTTCGGGGGGGGGGGGGGGGGGGTGGTGAACGGTGCATGTGTATGTTTGTTTTTTGTTTTTTTTTTTACAATTTTTATTTTTTACAATAATATTTTTTTTATTCTTTATTGCAATATGTGTTTTTTTTTTTCGTTTTTTTTTTAATCAGCCCTGTTGGGGGGCTTTGGTGAGATATTGAGATATCAGGGGTCTTAACAGACCTCTGATATCTCCCCCTTGAGACAGAGAAAGAGACAGAGGATAGAGATTCCCCAGTCCCTTTCTCTGCAGCCTCAGCTGCACTGAAAATGAATGGAGAGAAGACAGCGGCTCCTCTCCATTCATAAACTGACACATCGTAATCACAGGAGATTACAATGTTTCAGTTATGTGAATGGACAGAGTCAGCTGACTCTATCCATACACAAAGGAAGGAGGAGGGGGACGGCGGAACGGAGGGGGAGAACGGAGAGGCACAGAGAAGGAGAGCAGAATGGAGGGGACAGCAGAGGGGGACAGAGAAGGAGAGAGGAACGGAGGGGACAGCAGAGGGGGACAGAGAAGGAGAGCAGAACGGAGGGGACAGCAGAGGGGGACAGAGAAGGAGAGAGGAACGGAGGGGACAGCAGAGGGGGACAGAGAAGGAGAGCAGAACGGAGGGGATAGCGGAGGGGGACAGAGAAGGAGAGCAGAACGGAGGGGATAGCGGAGGGGGACAGAGAAGGAGAGGGGAAAGGAGTGGGCACGGAGGAGGATGCAGTGACAGTCAGCGATGACCGATCACCGCTGTATGTCACTAAAGCCGCTGGGGGAGAATCTTGTAACTCCCCCACGCGCCGATCACAGCTGTCTTCTAGGTATCGGGGGAAGCATCGGGAGCATTTGCCCAAGTACAAGTACTTGGGCAAATGCTCGGTATCGGTGCCGATACCGATACTAGTATCGGTATCGGGACAACCCTAGTTGCACAGGTGTAGGAAGGAACCAGGTAGAACAAAAAAAATATACGGTAATCAGATCAAACTTCAGCTTTAAAGCCTATCTCTGAGCCAATTTGCAAGTTCTGCTTGCAATCACTGTTTGTCCTGATGACTATCATCACCTAAACAAGTGGTCTCCAAACAGTGACTTGAGGGCTGGATGCGGTCCTTTGCTTGCCTTTATCCAGCCCCTGAGCCACTATTCCTGATAGGAGGCGTTATTTCCTCTTACTGGCACCATTCTTTCCACTGTTGCTAACAGTATGGCATAATCCCACTCATTGATTACAGTGGGGCACGATTCATTCAACTAACACAAACGGTGGGTCATACTTCTTTTCACTGATGTCAACATTGGAAAACTATTCCTCCCACTGACATCACAGATGGAGCCTTATTCTTCCCGCTGACACCAACTATGGGGCGCTTTTCTTCCCACTGACACCAATGATGGGGGCGCTTTTCTTCCCACTGACACCAATGATGGGGCGCTTTTCTTCCCACTGACACCAATGATGGGGGCGCTTTTCTTCCCACTGACACCAATGATGGGGGCGCTTTTCTTCCCACTGACACCAATGATGGGGGCGCTTTTCTTCCCACTGACACCAATGATGGGGCGCTTTTCTTCCCACTGACGCCAATGATGGGGCGCTTTTCTTCCCACTGACGCCAATGATGGGGCGCTTTTCTTCCCACTGACGCCAATGATGGGGCGCTTTTCTTCCCACTGACGCCAATGATGGGGCGCTTTTCTTCCCACTGACGCCAATGATGGGGCGCTTTTCTTCCCACTGACGCCAATGATGGGGCGCTTTTCTTCCCACTGACGCCAATGATGGGGCGCTTTTCTTCCCACTGACGCCAATGATGGGGCGCTTTTCTTCCCACTGACGCCAATGATGGGGCGCTTTTCTTCCCACTGACGCCAATGATGGGGCGCTTTTCTTCCCACTGACGCCAATGATGGGGCGCTTTTCTTCCCACTGACGCCAATGATGGGGCGCTTTTCTTCCCACTGACGCCAATGATGGGGCGCTTTTCTTCCCACTGACGCCAATGATGGGGCGCTTTTCTTCCCACTGACGCCAATGATGGGGCGCTTTTCTTCCCACTGACGCCAATGATGGGGCGCTTTTCTTCCCACTGACGCCAATGATGGGGCGCTTTTCTTCCCACTGACGCCAATGATGGGGCGCTTTTCTTCCCACTGACGCCAATGATGGGGCGCTTTTCTTCCCACTGACGCCAATGATGGGGCGCTTTTCTTCCCACTGACGCCAATGATGGGGCGCTTTTCTTCCCACTGACGCCAATGATGGGGCGCTTTTCTTCCCACTGACGCCAATGATGGGGCGCTTTTCTTCCCACTGACGCCAATGATGGGGCGCTTTTCTTCCCACTGACGCCAATGATGGGGCGCTTTTCTTCCCACTGACGCCAATGATGGGGCGCTTTTCTTCCCACTGACGCCAATGATGGGGCGCTTTTCTTCCCACTGACGCCAATGATGGGGCGCTTTTCTTCCCACTGACGCCAATGATGGGGCGCTTTTCTTCCCACTGACGCCAATGATGGGGCGCTTTTCTTCCCACTGACGCCAATGATGGGGCGCTTTTCTTCCCACTGACGCCAATGATGGGGCGCTTTTCTTCCCACTGACGCCAATGATGGGGCGCTTTTCTTCCCACTGACGCCAATGATGGGGCGCTTTTCTTCCCACTGACGCCAATGATGGGGCGCTTTTCTTCCCACTGACGCCAATGATGGGGCGCTTTTCTTCCCACTGACGCCAATGATGGGGCGCTTTTCTTCCCACTGACGCCAATGATGGGGCGCTTTTCTTCCCACTGACGCCAATGATGGGGCGCTTTTCTTCCCACTGACGCCAATGATGGGGCGCTTTTCTTCCCACTGACGCCAATGATGGGGCGCTTTTCTTCCCACTGACGCCAATGATGGGGCGCTTTTCTTCCCACTGACGCCAATGATGGGGCGCTTTTCTTCCCACTGACGCCAATGATGGGGCGCTTTTCTTCCCACTGACGCCAATGATGGGGCGCTTTTCTTCCCACTGACGCCAATGATGGGGCGCTTTTCTTCCCACTGACGCCAATGATGGGGCGCTTTTCTTCCCACTGACGCCAATGATGGGGCGCTTTTCTTCCCACTGACGCCAATGATGGGGCGCTTTTCTTCCCACTGACGCCAATGATGGGGCGCTTTTCTTCCCACTGACGCCAATGATGGGGCGCTTTTCTTCCCACTGACGCCAATGATGGGGCGCTTTTCTTCCCACTGACGCCAATGATGGGGCGCTTTTCTTCCCACTGACGCCAATGATGGGGCGCTTTTCTTCCCACTGACGCCAATGATGGGGCGCTTTTCTTCCCACTGACGCCAATGATGGGGCGCTTTTCTTCCCACTGACGCCAATGATGGGGCGCTTTTCTTCCCACTGACGCCAATGATGGGGCGCTTTTCTTCCCACTGACGCCAATGATGGGGCGCTTTTCTTCCCACTGACGCCAATGATGGGGCGCTTTTCTTCCCACTGACGCCAATGATGGGGCGCTTTTCTTCCCACTGACGCCAATGATGGGGCGCTTTTCTTCCCACTGACGCCAATGATGGGGCGCTTTTCTTCCCACTGACGCCAATGATGGGGCGCTTTTCTTCCCACTGACGCCAATGATGGGGCGCTTTTCTTCCCACTGACGCCAATGATGGGGCGCTTTTCTTCCCACTGACGCCAATGATGGGGCGCTTTTCTTCCCACTGACGCCAATGATGGGGCGCTTTTCTTCCCACTGACGCCAATGATGGGGCGCTTTTCTTCCCACTGACGCCAATGATGGGGCGCTTTTCTTCCCACTGACGCCAATGATGGGGCGCTTTTCTTCCCACTGACGCCAATGATGGGGCGCTTTTCTTCCCACTGACGCCAATGATGGGGCGCTTTTCTTCCCACTGACGCCAATGATGGGGCGCTTTTCTTCCCACTGACGCCAATGATGGGGCGCTTTTCTTCCCACTGACGCCAATGATGGGGCGCTTTTCTTCCCACTGACGCCAATGATGGGGCGCTTTTCTTCCCACTGACGCCAATGATGGGGCGCTTTTCTTCCCACTGACGCCAATGATGGGGCGCTTTTCTTCCCACTGACGCCAATGATGGGGCGCTTTTCTTCCCACTGACGCCAATGATGGGGCGCTTTTCTTCCCACTGACGCCAATGATGGGGCGCTTTTCTTCCCACTGACGCCAATGATGGGGCGCTTTTCTTCCCACTGACGCCAATGATGGGGCGCTTTTCTTCCCACTGACGCCAATGATGGGGCGCTTTTCTTCCCACTGACGCCAATGATGGGGCGCTTTTCTTCCCACTGACGCCAATGATGGGGCGCTTTTCTTCCCACTGACGCCAATGATGGGGCGCTTTTCTTCCCACTGACGCCAATGATGGGGCGCTTTTCTTCCCACTGACGCCAATGATGGGGCGCTTTTCTTCCCACTGACGCCAATGATGGGGCGCTTTTCTTCCCACTGACGCCAATGATGGGGCGCTTTTCTTCCCACTGACGCCAATGATGGGGCGCTTTTCTTCCCACTGACGCCAATGATGGGGCGCTTTTCTTCCCACTGACGCCAATGATGGGGCGCTTTTCTTCCCACTGACGCCAATGATGGGGCGCTTTTCTTCCCACTGACGCCAATGATGGGGCGCTTTTCTTCCCACTGACGCCAATGATGGGGCGCTTTTCTTCCCACTGACGCCAATGATGGGGCGCTTTTCTTCCCACTGACGCCAATGATGGGGCGCTTTTCTTCCCACTGACGCCAATGATGGGGCGCTTTTCTTCCCACTGACGCCAATGATGGGGCGCTTTTCTTCCCACTGACGCCAATGATGGGGCGCTTTTCTTCCCACTGACGCCAATGATGGGGCGCTTTTCCTCCCACTGACGCCAATGATGGGGCGCTTTTCCTCCCACTGACGCCAATGATGGGGCGCTTTTCCTCCCACTGACGCCAATGATGGGGCGCTATTCCTCCCACTGACACTAATGATTAGGGGTGCTGAAATTAATCGTTGCATCGATGCATCACGATTCGGGTGTCCCCGATGCGGCATCGATGCATAAGGACCGGAAAATCGTTTGCGGGTGACGTCATGATGACTAGCCCCGCCCCCATGATGACGTCTCCTGAGTCCTGACGTCAGCAGGGAATTCTCAGCCCCGCCCGCTCACTATAGCTATCGTATCAGAAGAGAGGCGGGCGGGACTGAGAATTCCCCGCTGACGTGAGGACTCAGATGTGAGAGGATAGCGGAGAGAGGTGGGGGATTGGGCGGGAGTCAAATGAGCAGGATGTATCGTACTACTGTGAAATTCGGTATGAAGTGACATTTTTTTTTAAAAAGCACATACAGTACAGCGGTGCACTTCATTCATTGTAACGCGGCATTTATTAAAAGAAAGTAATTTTAAAAACAGTAAGAGTACAAATGTGTACTCTACTTACACCTCTCGCTCCGTGCTGACAGGTCCCTGGCTATCCTGTGCACATTCCACTGTAAACTCCTAGAGTGCTGGAAGGTGCAAACAGGAATGCCAAGGAACTGTCAGCACCAGTGGTGGCCCATGCATTGTGTGGGGGGGGTTAGTGAAGTGATGGCTGCGTTTGACGGGCACAGGTGGCTGCGTTTGACGGGCACAGGTGGCTGCGTTTGACGGGCACAGGTGGCTGCGCTTGACGGGCACAGGTGGCTGCGTTTGACGGGCACAGGTGGCTGCGTTTGACGGGCACAGGTGGCTGCGTTTGACGGGCACAGTGGCTTTCCACGGCGCTGGCAATACTACTGTGGGCATCCGGCTGTGACAGCTTGCAGCTTCACAGCCGGGTGGGCATGTCTCACTGCGCTTTCCTGCATAGCCGGGCAATCTTTTGGGAATCGCGGAATATAATCGAATCGTTGACCAGATAATCGTAATCGAATCGTGGGACCAGTGAAGAGGCGCACCCCTACTAATGATGGGGCGCTATTCCTCCTCTTACTGACACCAATGATGGTGCGCTATTCCTCCTCCCACTGACACCAATGATGGGGCGCTATTCCTCCTCCCACTGACCACCAACCCTATGTCATTTTTTTACTCCCACTGGCCGTAGTAGGCCACTTGCCCTCAAGTCTGAAGGACAGAAAACTGTCCTTTTTTATTTAAAAAGTTTGGAGGCCCCTGATCTTGACGGAAAATGATGGAAAATTCCACAACTTTAAAGAGGAGCCCCAGGCTCCTTCAGAAAAAAATTAGGTCAGCAGCTACAAATACCGTAGCTGTTGACTTATGATATAAGAAGGACAAGTGGAGCCAGATCTAAGGAGATCTAATGATATAAGGAGATTTGCCTGTCCAGGGATCCAGCGATGTCCTCACCCGAGCTGATTCTTAAATCTGCTTCGGGTGCAGATTCCGGCATCTCTAGTAAGGGTAACTGGCTTCACAGCCAGGTTCCTTCTGCGCATGTGCGAGTATCGCTGTGCCTTGTGAATGGTCCCGTAGTCTTCAGGGTCCTGTGATGTGTCCCAGAAGACTGTGGGGAAGGGGGGGCATACTTCCGGCTCAGATCACCCCCTAAAGAGTGCCACATGTGGCAGTGGAGAAGGGAAGGGTGCTAACAAGTGGAGCTTCCCCTTTTGATTGGAGCCTCGCTTTAAGTTTTTACTGGAACAGGATTATAAATTGGAAACTTTCTAGTGACGCTTGTTCTGGTGTCAACTGTCCATCAGTTTAAAGAGATTACATCCCACTTCCTGTTGTGCCAACAGGACATGATGGGAAATCTTCCAATTGGGAGAAAAATGTCAAAGAAAATGACTTGGTTTTGACCCTTTCCTACTGTATAAAAGAAAAAAATAAATTGTCTTTAGATGTACTAAAGAACGCCCAGCATGCTTTCATACATTTTTCATCTGCTGTATTTAGAACCAACTCAAATTTGTAGTAAGATTACTTAAATTCTTTGTCTTTTTTTTCTTACAGCAATGTTCGAAATGCAAGCATGGTAAGCATCTTAACTGATCTCTGTCTTTTTACTTATGAGTTCAGGGGGCCATTAGGGTCCAGTAAGGAAGTGCAGATGGGTGAGTAGAACATGCTGAAGGTGGGGGGCTGTCAGGAGGCATGGTCACTATACCCTACATGAGCATAGTGACCGTTTCTAGTTACATGATCATTGCCAATTATGCAGAAAACGTAATATAAGAGCTGGCAAAAAAGGGGTGAAAAGTGCAGTCACATGGGTTCCTGACCACAAAGAAAAAACATCTGCAACTTCTAAACATCTTTTTTTTTTTTTTTTTTTAAGTGAAAGGGGACAATAAATAAGAACAATGGTGAAAAGAAATACATTGGTGCAAACTGATGTGTATACAGTGAATGTATGTCTGAACACTTAGTGCTTGTTTACACTTCCTTCATAATGTGGCATTGGACACGCTTTTTTAAAGCATTCTGAATGCCAATCAATAAGCACCTATCACTAAATAAAATGGTTACCTTACATTCCAATTCACATGTTTGCTTTGTTTTGCTTTAAAAATTATACCCCATGTTGCTTTCTTGGTGCTTCAAAGCATCTCCAAAGCCTCCATATAAATCTATGGCAATGCTCACTTACAGCACCTGGAGTTTTATTCAGCGTTACTTTAGCTTTGTTTGGGGGGTATTGCAACCAACAAGCAAACTGGAAAGACGTCATCAGCAGTCTCTACTTGTTCATGTGTATACATTCTGAAAGTGTCTGGTGCAGATGTCACATCTTGTGTGTAGCGTGGAGCAGCAGGCAGGTGAGCGGGGTGTGGACTGGAGCGGAGCAGCTAGCAACATAGGAATGCTATAGCAGAAGGTTGGGGGGGGGGGGGGGGGGACCGGAGAGAGGACTGAGCGGATGAGGACCAGCAGAGTTTGGGGACTGGAGCACACGTGGTGAGCAGGGTGGGAGAAATATAGCCGGAGGTGAGCGATGACCGAACAAAAAGGAGGTTCAGCAAACCAGAGGATCAGCAGAGCTGGGGGTTACTACTGAGTGGTGGATCAGCAGAGCTGAGGGTTACTACTGAGTGGGGCAGCAGCAGAGCTGGGGGTTAGTACTGAGTGGGGCGTTGGCAGATCTGGGAGGTTAGTACTGAGTGGGGCTTCGGCAGATCTGGGAGGTTAGTACTGAGTGGGGCTTCGGCAGATCTGGGGGGTTAGTACTGAGTGGGGCTTCGGCAGAGCTGGGGGGGTTAGTACTGAGTGGGACTTCGGCAGACCTGGGGGGTTAGTACTGAGTGGGGCTTCGGCAGAGCTGGGGGGGGTTAGTACTGAGTGGGGCTTCGGCAGAGCTGGGGGGGGTTAGTACTGAGTGGGGCTTCGGCAGAGCTGGGGGTTAGTACTGAGTGGGGCATTGGCAGAGCTTGGGGGTTAGTACTGAGTGGGGCATCAGCAGAGCTGGGGGGGGGGGTTACTACTGAGTGGGGCATCAGCAGAGCTGGGGGGGGGGGTTACTACTGAGTGGGGCATTGGCAGAGCTGGGAGGGGTTTACTACTGAGTGGGGCATTGGCAGGGCTGGGGGGTTACTACTGAGTGGGGCATCGGCAGAGCTGGGGGGGTTACTACCAAGTGGGGCATCGGTAGAGCTGGGGGGGATACTACGGAGTGGGGCATCGGCAGAGCTGATGGGGTTACTACTGAGTGGGGCATTGGCAGAGCTGGGGGGGGGGGGTTACTACTGAGTGGGGCATTGGCAGAGCTGGGGGGGTTTACTACTGAGTGGGGCATTGGCAGAGCTGGGGGGGTTACTACTGAGTGGGGCATCGGCAGGGCTGGTGGGGTTACTACTGAGCGTGGGATCTGTTGAACGAGGGTACTAATAAGCAGAGGGTTTTCTGAGCAGGGGTACCAATGAGCTGGGCTTCTACTGGGCTCCTTTTAAAACAAATAGAAAATCAACACACAGCATTTTGCCAAGCTTCAATAAAGCTTCAAAAAACTATCACTGAAGCATCAGAAGCAAAACACATCTGAAAAGCAAGTTGAAGCGGTAGGCACAATGTGTGTTTTAAAGTCGAAGCAAGTGTAAATGAGCCCTAAATGTTGCATATTTTTTTTTTGCTTTGTTTTTGTTTTTCATAAATCTCCCTAAATGTTCACTGTTTTGGAAAATGTAAGTGTAACTTTGCTTTTGTGTTTTCAGACTTTTGCTGGATGTGCCTTGGCGACTGGAAAACACACGGCAGCGAGTATTATGAATGCAGCCGGTACAAAGAGAATCCCGATATTGTAAACCAGAGTCAGCAAGCCCAGGCTAGAGAAGCCCTCAAGAAATATCTCTTCTACTTCGAGAGGGTAAGAGAAGGCCTGAGCCCACTTTTGTGATGTTAGATTGCTTATAAGTAAGTGCAAAATCAAACTAGTGGGTTTTAGTAGTTCCGTTACACAATTAAAATTGCAAGTACCTAAAGCAGAACTTCAAGCGACTAAATACACATTTATTTGCCTTTTCTGCCAAATGATTTATAATTCTGTTCAACCACTTCTGTGATATATACACAGCCTGGAGGGTGACACTGTTTTCTCCAAAATGGATAAGTGGTTAAAAGCTCTTTCTAGAGCCCTATTCTCACTGATGGTCCCTGCCCTTCAACCAATCCTGGCTGTGACTAACCATGCCTGATTGGTCAAAAACTCTTCCAAGAGATCGAACTACTACTGCGGTTGATCCCTTGCATTTTGCAGGCATTGAGAAGATGGCTATAGCATTTAAATTGAGTTGTGACAATTGGCTAGATCTAGACTGTGGAACCTTTGTGCAAGAAGCATTTGAACCACGTGACCTTCAAGTTGCATGGCTTTTGAGGAACATGTTCTCTTCATACACATTGGAGGACGTTTACGAACCTTTATGGACGTTTGGACAGCTTGCCTCTCAGACACCTGAGTGCAGGAGGTTGTATCCCAGGATTTCAAATTGGAGTTTCGCTCCCTGTTCCTCTTCCACCTACCTCAATTTCTTACCTCCAACCTTCCTGTGTCACCACACAGAAGAAACTTCAGACTTTCCAGGCACAGATTTCTGACTTTCTCTGCTTTTGCATAAGAGTTTCCATTTTTCCAAGTTTACTCAAGACCTCTACATAGCAGCATTCTGTGATAATGGGACAAATCAACCCAGTCTCTGGACTGATTCATCTGTCACCAAAGACCACGCAGTCCTTTCCTGGTGGCTCAGGAATCCGGCTCTGAAGTTTTGAAAATTCTTTATGCCCATCTTTTTTGGAATAATCCTTACGACTGGTGGCAGCCTGTCAGCCTGGGCAGGAATCCTGGGCACCCAGTTGGCATGGGGGACTTGGTTGTCAGAGGATTCTGGGGAATAGGAGCTTGCTAGACGCTAAGAATTTTACTTCTTGCAAGGTCCGTAATGAGACATAAAAATCATACTAAACTTGGTGTGTTTCAAGGCTTCCACTCCAGGAGTTTTTCTGTGGGACCAATCCTCTCCTTCCTGCGGTTGGGACTGGACTAGTGTTTGGCTGTCAGCACTGTCCCATGTAGCTCATTCCGTCAATTCCCCGTCACTCACTAAAAGACATTCTCTATTGTCTGGATGTGGTTCAGGTTGTCAGTTTTTCAGCCCCTGCCTTTCTCAGGAAGACTGATTCTCTTTTTGTCATCCTAGATGTACCTTGTGTGGGGGAGCATCAGCTTCGATTTCCACGACCTCTAGGTGGCTCAGGCAGACCATCATCCAAGTGTATGATCTAAAGCACATGTGTCAAACACAAGGCCTGTGGATCAAATCTGGCCCACCAGGCCGTTTTATGTGGCCCTTGTAGCTCTTCTGTAGCTGGGGCACCCCCCTCGCACCCCAACCTTGCCTTTAGTAGTTGGCAGCAGAGAGGAGGACAGAACGCCTTCTACATATCCTGCACCTCTCTGTGCAGCCCAGGCACTCTCATCTCTGCCTCCCCTGGTCTTACGGGCAGTAGAAAAATATAAGGGGGATGCACTACAGCGCAGGCTTACTTTACTTTGCGGTGGGCGCTATTGACGTCCTTCCGTGATTGCGCTACCTACGTGCCGTGCTCTGTGATCACCAAGTACTTCGGACTTTACCACATTATCAGCTGTGTCCAATGACAGTTGATCACGGAAGTAAACACAAGCCAGTTATCGGCTTTTCTTTGTGTGAGGGGAGAAGAGAGACAATAACCGGCGTGTGTTAAAGGGAGATCAGCAGTGCTTTCAATCAGTGCCACCTATCAGTGCCCACCAGTGCTGCATCATCAGCAAACATCAGTGAAGGAGAAAATTTTTTTTTTTTTTTTTTTTCAACATTTTCTTCTTTTTTTGTTTGTTTAGCAAAAAATATAAAATCCAGTGTTGATTCATTATCTCCAAAAGAAAGCTTGATTTGCGTGGAAAGAAAAATATAAAAATGTTATATGGGTACAGTGTTGCATGACTGCGCAATTGTCATTCAAAGTGTGACAGCACTGAAAGCTGAAAATTGGCCTGGGCAAGAAGGGGGTGAAAGTACCCAGTAGGAAAATGGTTAAATTCCCTTTTTGGATATTAACAAGTCCTTTGTATAGATGATTGACTTGAGATCGACATGCTTTCCTATAGGTATTGGGGTTGTGCTGATCTTGTGACAGGCGAGTCTCCTGTCTGTTCTTGTGGCAGCACATGACAGGATCTCACTCATTTTTGTATCTGTATGCTACATGCCTTTGCATTCTGTGGCTAAGTGGTTAGCACTTCTGCCTTACAGAACTAGGGTCGTTGGTTCAACTCCCAACCATTGCACTACCTGCCTGGAGTTTGCATTTTCACCCTGTGCCTGCATGGGTTTCCTCCCACACAAGAAATGCTGGTAGGTTGTTAAATGACTCCTGTCTAAATTGGCCCTAGTGTGTATGAATGTTAGGGACTGTAGATTGTAAGCTCCACGAGGGCAGGGACTGATGTGAATGTACAATATATACGTAAAGGGCTGTGTAAATTGACAGCACTATATAAGTACCTGTGATAAATAATAAATTATTATAACTTTTATTTTATTTTTGTCAGTGGGAGAATCACAATAAAAGTCTGCAGCTGGAAGCCCAGACCTACCAGCAAATCCAAGAAAAGATCCAGGAGCGGGTCATGAACAACCTCGGCACCTGGATTGACTGGCAGTACTTACAGAATGCTGCCAAGCTGCTGGCAAAGGTAAGTTGGGAAATAGAACCGGCCTTTTCATCTAACATTTCACTTTCCTTCTCAAAATCCTACTGAGCTGCTTATAGGACATTCTGTTAAATTTAACAGAATTTCTAGATTGTACTTTAAAGTGTATGTTAAGGCAAAAAAAAAGCAAACATTTGCAATGCATGCACATTTCCACAAGTTTTATTTCATTACAAAATATGCCAGCAAATACCGGTTGAGGTGCCAGAAATGCACTCGGCTTCTGTGTCTGTTATGGGCTAATCACACAGCATTTTTGGGGCCTAAACCTGGCCACACATTATAGAATGTTCTTATTCAATTTCCTTTTAGATTTACCTTCAACTATGTAGTGCAATACAAATGGAAAGCTTATTTTAGGTTGGACCTCATATTGTATGGCGGGCATCACTCAATGGCTAACTGCGGTCCAAATCCGGACCTAGCCACTGTTCCATCCAGACCCATGGTCACACCATTTAGGAGCCGCTGGCAGAACACCGCTGAGATGCAGCATGTAAACAGCCACGCCTTGAGCGCGTGACATCACAGGCGCGACGGGGTTGCAGTGCTGTAAGCGGGAGGTGTGATGTAAATGGAGGGAGCAGTGAGGGGGGTGATGTAAAGGAGGACAATGCTGTTGGGGGTGAAGGGGTGGGTGTTAATTTGAGGGCAGGGCATACTACTGTGGGAGGGGGGGGGGGTTGTTGTAATGTGAGAGGGGGGCAGTGCTGTGGGGGGGGGCGGGATATAAAGGGGGGCAGTGCTGGGGGGGGTTGATGTATAGGTGGACAATGCTGTTGGGGGGATGTTAATGTGAGGAGGGCAGGGCATACTGTTGTGGGGGGTTGTGATGTGAGAGGGGGGCAGTGCTGTGGGGGTAGATGTAACGGGCCAGTGTTGGGGGGGGGGGGGGATTGAAGGGGGCACAGTTCTGCTGGGGGAGTGCTGTGAAGGGGCAAAGGAAAGTACAGTGGGGGGTGATATGAAGGGGGCACGGTTCTGTTGCGGGGGTGGGTGATGTGAAATCAGCAGAGGACAGTACTGTGGGTCGGGGGGTGATGATTTGAAGCGGGTTGAGGACTGCTGTGAATAAAGGGTGTGTGTGATGTGAAGGGGGTTCAGTACACTATTGTAAAGAGGGGGTGATGTGCAGGGTGCCTAAGCACACTATTGTGAAGGGGAAACTGATGGGAATTTTGGGAGAGTAAAACATTTTACTGGTCGGACCTCCGTGAATTTTAATTCAATACCCCTGTTATGTGGTTTTGGGGAATCTAATGGAAAATTGTATAATGTATGGCCAGCCTAAGTGTTGTCAGCCCTTCTTATACTAAACGATTCAACCACTCCCACTCTCAGATCTGTACAGCATAAAGGTTTAATTATTCTGTAGTCCAAGTGAAGAACTAGGAGTATTAAATCGTCTTTGAGCTAACGCTGAAAGTGTGGAGAAGTCACAAGACAGCTCTGAATTTCTGACATGATCAACAATTTGTTTTTAACTTATCAAACAGATATATAACAAGGCTTCCAATTGTATATTTAACAGACCAAAAGGAGGCAAATAAGAGAAGTTCATTGTTGGTGAAAGGCCCACTTTAAAGTTTATGTAACTAATAAATTCCTGACATGTCACAATATACAAGAACATATTGTGTAGTCAGTGTTCAGACTGTACGTTGTAAGTTTTTAGAAAGTCGCAAGTTAAGGGGTTGGATTAGGGGTCTATCTGTGTCAGACATTTATGAACACCGCGAAGAACTGCACAGGCACCAGTATTTACAAGGAGAAAGGAGACACAAGCACCTACTAAGTGTAGCGATAAAAGTAATTTGAATAGAGGGTAAAAAAAATATTACCTCACAGTGGGAGCATAAAATCAGGCATATAGCGCGGTAGGACAAGTCCTAGTCATTAGAAGTTCCGGTCTTCGTCCAGGTGTAGTGGAAGGGCCGGAGGCTGTCGGTGCCGCCTCCTGGCGGACGTGATGTAAGGAACGTAGCTGGCGACGTGTTTGCGGATCACATGCTTCTTCAGGCCTGAAGGAGCCTGTGCTCTGCAAATGCGTACTTCAGTTTGTGTGTCGTATCTGCCGGGTGTGCGTTCCACGGACCAGGAAGCACAGAGAGCCTCCGGTGCCCCTGAGAGCTGTGAACCCGGCCCTTCCGCTCCACCCGGACGCAGACCGCAACGCCTGCTGACTAAGACTCCTCCTTCTGCGCTATATGTCTGCTTTTATGTTCCCTTTTGTGATGATTTTTTTTTGCCGTCTATTAAAATGACTCTTATTGCTACACTTAGAAGGAGAAAGGAGACATAAGAGCCAACTTGCTTCTATACCAAGCTGCCACGAAAGTGAGCCACATCACATACAGACTTGCCTTATGTTCTTTTTCTGTTTATGGACATACTGCCTGTTGTGAACCTCCACCCCCCCCTCTTGGTACCCTATTTTAGTGGCAATCATTTACCTGTGACCAGGATTTACAATATTGTGTCATCTCTGAGGTGGCATCTGGGTCCAGAGAATAGATGATGACTCCTAAACAAAGATGGCTCTGCTCTTCTGGAGAGAAAAAAAAAAAAAAAAGCAGATGATGTCATTGTCGAGGGGAGTATTTTGATCTCTGTGCGAGTATATGTATATGTAAGTGTTAACACGTTCACAACATACACATATTTTCATATTTTTTTTTATATATGTATATATACACACGCACACACACACACCGTATTTATTGGCGTATAACACACACTTCCCCCCCCCCCCCCCTTAAAATCAGGGGAAAGTTGCGTGTGTGTGTTATAGGCAGAGCGGCTGCCTCGGAGAGGAAGGAGGGAATGAGCGCAGCTGAAATAGAGCCAAATCTCCTGTGTACTCGGCTCTGCTCGCAGTCACACCTAGTCCCGCCTCCTAGCATTGACGTCCCACCATTGGACCGGTGTTGTGTTCATAAGAGCCGGGCCAAGGTGCCGGATTGCGAGCCGAGCCGAGTACACTGGAGATCCGGCTCTGTTTATTTCGGCAATAACAAGGCTGCAGATGCGCACTGATCATGCTGCAAAGAGGGGCAAGACTGCAGGTGGGCACTAATAATGCTGCAATAATGGGCAAGGCTGCAGATGGGCACTGATCAATCTGCAATGATGGGCAATGGCAAGGCTGCAGATGGGCACTGATAACGCTGCATTGATGGGCACTAACCATTATTTTGCTTCGAAGTAGTTTATTTACCTGTTTTTGTGTATTTAATATTTAAGATATATATATTTTTTTTTACTCTAAATTATACATACAAGTGAACTGATTGGAGGTTTGTTTTGTTTAATAAATGTTTAAATGTAAGACATTTTCTGTATCACTTATTACTTAAGGCTGCTTCCACACTGGAATGGGCAGACGTTGACGGTAAAACGCTGCTAGCCGGGCGCTTATAACCCAGCTAGCGGCCGATGAAGGGGTTAAATGCGCCTGTGAAGCGCCGCTGCCGAAAAGCTTTGCAGGCGCTTTGGCAGCGGTGCCCATTCATTTAAATGGGCAGGAGTGGTGGAGGAGCGGTATACACCTCTCCAAAGATGCTGCTTGCAGGACTTTTTTTTAACATCCTGCCAGCGCGTCGCCTCAGTGTGAAAGCACTCGGGCTTTCACACCGAGACTGCAGGGGAGCTGTTTTGCAGGCACTTTACAGGCGCTATTTTTAGCCCAAAAATGCTTGAAAAACACCCCAGTGTGCAAAGAGTTAGATTTTATGAGATAAAGGGAGAAAAAAAAATTGGCCTAACATATCGGCCCAAAAAAATCTGCATCATATATCGGCCATTGGCCGCCGTGATTTCTAAGCATCGGCCAGAGAAAAACCCATATTGGTCTACCTCTAATATAAATATATATTAATAGAAATATATAAAAATATATATATCTATATCTTTATATCCATATCTATCTCTAGAGAGATGTATAGATTTTTTATTTTTTTTAATCTATGGCCAATATAATAGTTTCTATATATGACGGTGTAACACTGACCTCTCTTGGTAATAAGATATATTGCAGATGCGCTGATTCAGTGATATTTATTTGCAAAATGAGTGCAAGTAACTTCTGTGATTTATATGTATTTTATCGCATCAATCCAAATTTTCATTTCTGAACGCATTGAGGGATATCAGCGAGTGTAATTTAGGTTGTAGAGGGGGATGAAGAGCCTTGATTGTTTCAGCCTCTATCCAGTCCATCCTGCTTCTCACGCCATTTGTAGTGAACAGCTTAGACTGGCCTCAGGTGTATTAAATTTTGGCCAATTCCTGCTGAGGCCCTTTTCACACTTGTGCGACTTGGGACTGCAAAGTCGCATGACAAGTCGCACTCCATGATTTTCAATGAGTACCGTTCATATCTGTGCAACTTGAAAGTAGTCCCTGCACTACTTTGGTCTCACTTTGAGGCCCCTAGACCTCAACACTACACAGGCATTGCTTCAAATCTTGGCAAAATCGCGCGACTTTCAGGTCGCACAAGTGTAAAAAGGTCTTAGCTCGGCTGAAATTTGAGCAGTGTGTGACCCTACAAGCACCATCCTGGCTTGTTAAAAGTTGAATTCAAAATCAACTGAGTGGGGTGGGAAGGTATTGGGCAATAAGCAAATTTATCCTAAGAGATGCTGTCACTGTTCAGGTACTCGGAAAGCTGCGGGTGTACAGCCACTGTAAACTTGCTTAAGAGAGTACCGGAATGACTTCATAGGTGTGTTGCTTCAATATCAATGCCCTATCATCGTTAAATCAGCAGGTGGAGGTGTGTTCTTGAGCAGGCCAGGCTGCTTAACTGCAGTAGAGAAAAATGGGTTCACTGACCACCTGGGGATGGCTGTGACACTGGTGCCTGGATCCAAAGAATGGCTGAAATGTTTTTCAGAGTAAAGCATTTTGTATTTATACATTTCATACCTACATTGGGCTGCTTGCTTAAAGTTCATCTCTATCTCTCCATTCTCTGCCTAAAAGTAAAGGACCAGTATTGTGTGGAATAGCTCATTTTAAATCAGTGTGAGTTTGTAAGATGAGTTCATGAACCTGTGTTTAATATTGAAGAACAGTAGAAGGACTTGCAACTGATATTTTCTTTTTTCCTTCCCAGTGCCGATACACTCTGCAATACACATATCCCTATGCTTACTACATGGAGTCAGGCCCCAGAAAGAAGCTTGTAAGTATAAGGATCTGTCATATCGTAAAACGAAAGCAGCAATTGTGTACGTTTTGGTATAATGTTTGACTGTAATGTCTCTGATCTCTAGGATATGGATAGGCTGCGTCATCCCAGAGATGTCTCTGTTGTCTAGGATATGGATGGGCTGCGTCATCCCAGAGATGTCTCTGTTGTCTAGGATATGGATAGGCTGCGTCATCCCAGAGATGTCACTGATCTCTAGGATATGGATAGGCTGCGTCATCCCAGAGATGTCTCTGATGTCTAGGGTATGGATAGGCTGCATCATCCCAGAGATGTCTCTGATCTCTAGGATATGGATAGGCTGCATCATCCCAGAGATGTCATTATTCTCTGGTGACTTGATAGGCTGCACTGTGTCATGTTACTTTTGTCTAGTGAATTGATAGGCTTCCTTCTGTGATGTCACCAGTGTCTCTGAATGGATAGGCTTCATTCTCAGTGATGTTTCTGGTGAATGGATAGGCTGCATTCTCTGTGATGATACTGATCTATACTGAACAGATTGGCTGCATTCTCTCATTGTCACTCATTTCTTGATGGATTACATCATTAGTGATGTCACTGATCTCCAGTGATTGGATAGGCTGCACTCTCAGTGATGTCACTGATCTCCAGTGATTGGATAGGCTGCACTCTCATAGTGGTGTCAGTGATCTCTTGTGATTGAATAGGCAGCATTCTCAGGGATGTAGCAAATGTCAGATGAACTGCTAGGCTGCAGATGTTACTGTAATGGTTTGCTTAGTTTATTCACACCTTTTATTTATATTTCTTGTCACTGCAGACAGTAATACATCGCTTCTGATCGTCCTTGCTGTGTCTTGGCACGTTTCCTCTGTTGCAGACACAATTCACATTTCATAATACAGTCAGCGCTGTCTACCTAACACACTGTAATTTCTTTTGTAGTTTGAGTATCAGCAGGCACAGCTAGAGGCGGAGATTGAAAACCTTTCATGGAAAGTGGAGAGAGCAGACAGTTATGATAGAGGGGTAAGTATTAAGTTACAGCTTTTTTTTTTCTATAAAGTAGTACAACTTTTATTTTACACATTTGTGGCTTTATTGATTAGTAACAAGCATTTAGAATCCCCTTTTTATAAGGCTGGTTATTTAGAGAGGACAGTCCCACCTTATGGTCCAGTTTCAGGTAAAACAGATGTGTGTCCCTTGAGAAAGAAGTGGCCACTGCCCCCCATCTATAACTGGTCTTTGCACTGGAAGGACGATGCATGTCAAACAAAAGCAAAGAAATTTCAAAGCTTCAATTGCTTACCAGCCTGCCACCAATGGAATTGATCTAAGAATATGTGTTAACCACTTAAAGACCAGCCTCGTTTTGGATTTTAGGTGTTTACAAGTTTAAAACAGGTTTTTTTGCTAGAAAATTACTTAGAACCCCCAAACATTATATATTGTTTTTTTTTCTAACATCCTAGAGAATGCAATAGCGGTCATTGCAATACTTTTTTTTGCACCGTATTTGCGCAGCGGTCTTCTAAGCGCACTTTTTTTGGAAAAAATTCACTTTTTTGAAAAAAAAATAAGACAACAGTAAAGTTAGCCCAATTTTTTTTTATATTGTGAAATATAATGTTACGCCAAGTAAATTGATACCCAACATGTCACACTTCAAAATTGCGCCCGCTCGTGGAATAGCGTCAAACTTTTACCCTTAAAAATCTCCATAGGCGACGTTTAAAAAATTCTACAGATTGCATGTTTTGCGTTACAGAGGAGGTCTAGGGCTAGAATTATTGCTCTCACTCTACCGGTCGCGGCGATACCTCACATGTGTGGTTTGACCACCGTTTTCATATGCGGGCGCTACTCACGTATGCGTTCGCTTCTGCGTGCGAGCTCGTCGGGACAGGGCGCTTTAAAAAAAATTTTTTTTTTTTTTATTATTTATTTTATTTTATTTATTTTTTCACTGTTTTTAAAAAAAAAAAAAATTTGGATCACTTTTATTCCTATTACAAGGAATGTAAACATCCCTTGTAATAGAAAAAAGCATGACAGGTCCTCTTAAATATGAGATCTGGGGTCAAAAAGTCCTCAGATCTCATATTTAGACTAAAATGCAAAAAAAAAAAAAAGACACTAAAAAAATTTGTGCCTTTAAGAGAGTGGGCGGAGCCGTCGAATGACGTCGCTCCGGCCGTCACATGGTATGGAGACGGGTGGGGGCCATCTTGGCCTCACTTGTCTCCATACCTCAGCAGGGAAAGGACCCGATCGCCTCCGCCGTTACCGACGGCTCTGGTAAGCGGCGGAAGGCGCAGGAGAGCGGCGGGAGGGGGGGTGGCACCTCTCCCGCCGCCGATAACGGTGATCTCGCGGCGAACCCGCCGCAGAGACCACCGTTATCGTGTACAGAATCGCTCACTGTAAAGATGGATACCTCGGTTGTGGCAGCAGCTGCTGCCGTTACCGAGATATCCATCTCCAAAAAAATGACGTATATATACAGTGAGCGGGGCTTAAGTGGTTAAAAATAGGGGTTTAGTCTGCACACATTTGCAAATACATGCGTAAGCTACAGGCCCAGCCAAGGAATCCCATCTTCTGTAGTCCCTAGCTCTAACTTCCGAGAGTCTCCACAATGGAAGCACATGCATTATAATGGATAGGCAGAGGGCAGGTGAGCCTGGAAGGAGCCCACCCCTCCTTAAAGCAGAGTTCCACCCAAAAAAGAGGGGAGGGGGACCCTCTTTCTAGAGGGTTCCAGCTCCCACTTCCTCCTGGCGCACCCGTGGCACCGGAAGGAAGATCACCTCTCCCCCCTTCCTCTCGGCAATCACCTAGGACACGTCACAGGTCCCAGATGATTGCCCAGCCAGTTGCAGCGCGGCTCGCGCGTGCCCAGCTGTGAAGCCTCACCTGGGCACCCACAGTGACAATGCCGGTGCCGCAGAAAGGAGCTGGGCTTCGTTCCTCCGCATCGCTGGACCCTGTGACAGGTAAGTGTCCGATTATTAAAAGTCAGCAGCTGCACTATTTGTAGCTGCTGACTTTTAATTTTTTTTTTTTTTTTTTTTAAGCGGAACTCCACTTTAAAGGCACAGGGGCGCACTGGACACCCAGCACAAAGGTGTGTCGGTGCATTGCCTGACCAATATATTAACAGTACAAACAAGTGGCCACTGCCTCCACCTATAACTGGTCTTTGCAGCAAGGAGCTCTGGAAGGGCGACGTATGTCAATCAAACCAAAGACATTTCCAAGCTCAAATTACCGACCAGATGTGTGTCCCTTCCCTTATGCTAAAGATTTTTCCAGGCAGCTGGTGTAATCACTGGTGCATTCAGTGCTATGCAAGAAACACTGAAACTTCATTCATAATTCAGTCTGAAAGATCACTTGGTTTACCTTTTAATGCCCATTCACACTCTATGAATAGGCCGCCTGTGCACCACAAAGAATGAAAAAATGTACATGACCCTATTTTGGCAGTGCAATACACCACATCGCACAGTATGTGCATCAGAGTGTGCCACGGTGGGTTGTACTCTACTGTATAATGTGCTGGGACACAGGAGTGACAGTCACAATGACTTGCAATGCATTGCACAGAGGGCAGGTGCCTTGCAGAAGTGCGTGTTAACACCTGTGTTGCAGCAATGCATACATGTGATTGGGGCCCCAGTCTGAATTTTCTGTATCCACAGCAGCTAGAATCCAGACAGCCTCTCAACATAGTGTGACGGGTGTGTGGCAAGAAGAAGCTTGCAGTGGGAGTGTTTGGGAGTGTCTCTTGTATGTTACAAACCGGTTAGAAAAAGAAATTCTCAGGTTACCAACAAAAAGGAATGGTATGGCCTGATGCTAATCTGGTGTCAGGGTGAAAAACTCAAGCCCTTAGCATCTAAGACCTTTAGTGCTAAACCATGGGTGCTCAACCTGTGGCTCTCCAGCTGTTGCAGAACTACAAGTCCTATCATGCCCCTGCCCTTGGGAGTCATGCTTATAACTACCCTGCTTCCCCGAAAATAAGACCTAGCGTGATTGTCGGTGATGGCTGCATTATAAGCCTTACCCCCCAAATAAGCCCTACTAAAAGTCCTTGTAGGTCTTATTTTCAGGGTAGGGCTTATTTTCGTGGAAACAGGGTAGGGTTTATTTGGGGGGTAGGGCTTATATTGCAGCCATCACCGACAATCACGCTAGGTCTTATTTTCGGGGAAACAGGGTATCATCTTTGCAATGCCTCATGGGACTTGTAGTTTCGCAACAGCTGGAGGGCAACTGTTTGTGCACTCATGTGCACAAGCTAGGGATGCCGAACTCCTGCAGCCACCAGGAAGAAAGGTGCAGGCCACCAAAGGAGCTCATCTGAAGCGACACATGCACAAAATCAAAGAAGCACCACACTCCTATCCAGCCGACCTAGTGTAGGCTTAAAAATGGCCTTGGGTCATAAATTTCCACCAAAGCCACGGCCCCTGACATGTTTCGCTCCACCCACCGGAGCTCAATCATAGTCATTAAGCTCCGGTTGGCGGAGTGAAACATGTCAGGGGTGTGGTTTTGGTGGAAACTTATGGGCTGTGGCCATTTTCAAGCCTACACTAGGTCAGCTGGACGGGAGTGCGGTGCTTCCCTTAGCATCTAGGCTATGTTCCCTGCAGATATATGAAGTCCTCATTTGCTGGCTCTACAAGTATGTACCTAAACTTGAAAACCCTCCTTTTCAGTGCTATCGGAGCTCTTCAGAAACACTCACACTAGGATCTTGACTTTTTCATTATGGTAAATAAAGTATACCCCTACCATCCTGCAGAGCTAAACCTCTCGAGTGCTTCAGTACAGTACAGTGTCATGAAGAGGTGAGTTCTTCATGACACTGTAAGCTGGAGGGCTCCCCTGGCACACTAAAGAGGGCTTTATAGTTAGAAAATGTGTCAGGAAAAGGTAAACTCTTAAGTCCTTTTCACACATACTGTTCGATCAGGTCCACCTGTCTGTTTTTTAGGCGGACCTGATCGGACACTCCCTTCACCTCTATGGAGTGATGGATGTCAGTGGTGACATGTCTGCTGACATCCGCCGGTATCCGATCCTGTCCGCCAAGTCCAGACAGATGGAGGTCCTATTTTCCATCAGTCTGGTGGATCGGATCTCCCCATAGAGGAGAGCGGGGCTCTGACAGGTCCGTCTCTGCACAGTGAGCGGAGACGGACCTGTCATTCACTTGCTCAGCGGATATCAAACGGATCGATCCTCACTGAGCAAGCGGAGTCCGTCAAAACGGACGTGCTCCGTGTGAAAGGGGCCTTATAGGAGAATTCCAGGTATGGATATTTTATACATAGTTACACTGGTCCTTCTTGGACCAATGTAACTATTTGTATTATACCTGGCAGATTCCCCTGGAAGCTGGAAATTACGCAGACACCATTACTCCAGTGACCTCCACTTGCTTCCAGGTGTCATGCCAAACGGCTGTCCTGCTGCATTGTGACAACAGGAGGTCAGCCATTTGGCACGGCTGTTGTTCAGAGAATGCTTTACATTTTCTGAATGAATGCAAAGCGTTCTGTGATTGGGTGAGGTGGACGTCACCACCCTGCCTCTCTCTCTCGTTCATTGAGGGACACAGGTTTTCTGAAACCTTTTGGTTACAGGGGGTCCCCGACTTACGAACATCCGAGTTACGAACAACCCCTACTTACGAACGGGGCCCGAATGACGTCACTGCTGGCCGAATCTTCCTCTCCTGAGCCTTTCCTCCGTTCCTGGCTTGGCTGCGGGTCCCCTTCATCCTCCTGCCTGCCCATCCACAGGCCTGGTACGGTCCGGTGGCCTGCCAGGCCGCTAAAACTGCCCGTTGTGGCCGAGGTCTTGTGCGGCCTACGAAGCCTCCAGGATCCCCGGTCTTTCCTACGCCGCTGCCCCGCGAGGGTGCACCGCGGCCGGCCGCTCGGCCGGCCGGCCGGCCTGCCTGGCCTCTGATGGCTGCTTTCACCATCCATCTCCCTGCTGTGCCATAGTGTACCTCTCTCTGCTGTCTCCTGTCGCTGCCGCCATGAAAATAGTGAGAGGGGAGAGCTGTGCTCAGCTGCGCTCCTGGACTCCTGTTTTGGAAGTGACAGGGTCAATAAAGAGAACCTGTCACCTCCAATTGCTATCACACAGGGAATTGTTTCCTCCTGTGTGATAGCAATAAAGTTAAGTGAAAAAAAAATTGATAAAAAAAAATAAAAATAAGAAATACAATAATAATTAAATTAATAAAATAAAAAAAATAATTAAAAAAAGTAAAGAATAAGAAAAATAATATTAAAAATAAGAAAATTATACAAAAATAAAAAAAAAGTAAACGACAAGCTACAAATAAATACAAATAAAAAAAAGTGATTAAAAAGTAAAAAAAATAAAAGAAACAAAAACATATTTGAACTAACCATGCCGCCCCTGCCATCCGGTTGCCTTTCTCTGTTGATTTGGGTTTACATCCTGTCTCTGAGACTAGATTTGCACTTAAAAAAGGTACTGTTCCGACTTACAAACAAATTCGACTTAAGAACAAACCTACAGTCCCTATCCTGTTCGTAACCCGGGGACCCCCTGTATACTGCTGCCCACAGGAGGAGTGGACACTGGCAAGCAAAGAAAAAAAACATTGTAGGCCAGCTCATGATAATCCATCCTACCAACTGTGGCTTTTTTTTCTTATACTGTTCTAAGTGAGTGGACGTCTTTTTCTTCAGCTTCCCTGATGTAAGACTTTAAACTGTTATTTTCTTTTAGCAACTTTTTCTCTTAAGTTTTTACCAGGTGGACCTTTCTGCCTCATCTGATGCCAGCTTCAGGCATAAGGACCTTTAGCCTGGATTCACACCAATGCGGTGCCGGACACCGCATGTAATTCGCACAGGAGTCGCAGCAAATCTGTCTGATTTGAGCCATGGATTTGTATGGCTCCAGTCGCACCAAATTTGTGCATGACCCATCTTTGTCCACACCAGAATTAGATCGCATGGGTGTTCACACCCATGCGATCTGATTTTGCAAATCACACTGCGTTTTGCAAACTGATTTTCGAGGTGTCATTAACATACACTCCACAATCGGTTTGCATGAACGGATTGCGATTGTAACGCAATGTGGAATCCGCAGTGAATTTGCTGTGACCTCGCACTGCATCTAGTGTGAACCAAGGCTCAGGCAGCTCTTGAATTGCAGATATTTCCTGCCTTCAGCCTTCAGAATGACTCTAAGTAATGACAAAGTTATTGTTGAAAAAACAGGCTCATAGAAGAAATGTAAAAATTGCTCTGATCCGTAGGGGGTGTGAACAGGTGTGAGAGGCGAAGTGGCGCTAAGCACTCTCTGCCAGGCCAAATGTACCATCATACAAAGCGGAGGTATTTGATGAGGGTCATATCTTGTTTACGTATCTTGAAGCGCATTTGTGAGGTCAGGCACTGATGTTGAACGAGAAGTCCTGGCTCGCAGTCTCCACTCTAATTCATCCCAAAGGTGTTCTATCTGGTTGAGGTCAGGACTCTGTGCAGGCCAGTCTAGTTCCTCCACCCAAAACTCGCTCATGCATGTCTTTTATGGACCTTGCTTTGTGCACTGGTGCGCAGTCATGTTGGAACAGGAAGGGGCCATCCCCAAACTGTTCCCACAAAGTTGGGAGCATGAAATTGTCCAAAATGTCTTGGTATGCTGATGCCTTAAGAGTTCCCTTCACTGGAACTAAGGGGCCAAGCCCAACCCCTAAGAAACAACCCCGGACCATAATCCCCCCTCCACCAAGTGATTTGGACCCAGTGCACAAAGCAAGGTCCATAAAGACATGGATGAGCGAGTTTGGGGTGGAGGAACTAGACTGACCTCAACCCTATAGAACACCTTTGGGATGAATTAGAGTGGAGACTGCGAGCCAGGCCTTCTTGCCCAACATCAGTGCCTGACCTCACCATTGCACTTCTGGAAGAATGGTCGAACATTCCCATAGACAGCCTCTTAAACCTTGTGGACGGCCTTCCCAGAAGAGTTGAAGCTGTTATAGCTGCAAAGGGTGGGCCAACTCAATATTGAACCCTACGGACTAAGACTGGGATGCTATTATAGTGCATGTAAAGGCAGGTGTCCCAATACTTTTGGTAATATAGTATATCTGCAGTGGTTTAACAGTGAACCATCACACTCTCTTCTTTCTTCCCTTCCACCCCAGGACCTGGAGAACCAGATGCATATAGCTGAGCAGCGCAGAAGAACTTTGCTAAAGGACTTTCATGACACATAAGCATCAGAAGCCTGTTTTTGTCCTAGAAAAGCTTGAGCATGTGGTGGAGTGATGGAAAATTGATGCTGCGAAGAAACACAAGTAGCTTTTGAGGAATGTGAAGAAAATCACCTCCTTGCCCTGCTCGCTGTACCAAACCTAGTCTTGTAATTTTTTTATTTTTTTTCCCCAATTTTTTTTTTTTTTTCTTCTTCTGACTCCCAAACTCAGACTACTGCCAGAATAACCAACAAAAAACATCCTTTTGACAGTTGTTCTCTTCTTACCTCTATTCTTTTCCGCCCTGCTCCTTTTTTTTTTTTTTTTGTCCCCCCCCCCCCCCCCCCCCTTTAAAGTTAACCCTTTCTTTGCCCCTGCTAGCCTGCTGCTGGAAACACCTGGGCAATGAAAGGGTCGATCAAAATTTTTTTTTTCTTCATTATGTTCCGGATGGCAAGTGTTGGAAAAAAAGTAGTTCAATTTTTTGAATGGCTGTTAATAGAATTAGATTATTATGCAAACTGTCATTTTGAACTGTTGTACAATTATACAGAAAAAAAACCCTAGAATTACAAAAAAAAAAAACAAAAACACTTTTTAAAATCCTTTAATTTTTTCTGAGTTTTTTATTTTGCTTCAAAAAAAGGATAATGAGGAAGACCACTAGTGTCATCCTGCTGTGTGTTTACAATCTGATGAGACAAATCTTGTCATTAAGTATTTGGAAGAAGAAGAAGAAGATGTCTTTGGTTCCTGAAATCATTGTTCCATGCAAATTTGATATATAAAGTGGAATTCCTGCCAAAGCCTTTTCACCCTCCCATAAAAGTGGGAAAGAATTACAACCTCTGACAGGTTTCCATTGTTGTGTGTGAACCTTTGAATGGGGGGGTCCTGCTTTTGCTGCTGTGTTATTGGAATTGTAAGTGAGCCTTTCCCAAACAATAAGACTGTACTCCATTGACATCTGCATTGGTAAAACTTTATCGTTCCAGACAAAAAACACTGTTGCTCCAACCAGACCCTCCTCACTTGGTGCCTTTCACTCAGAATGATCTAAAGCCCCGTACACACGATCGGACTTTCCGAGGGGATATGTTCGTTGACAGGCTGTTGTCAGTAAATCCGACCGTGTGTACGCTCCATCGGACAGTTGTTGTCGGACTTTCCGCCAACAAATGTTGGCTAGCAGGTTCTCAAATTTTCTCCAGACAAATGTGTGTTGTCGGATTTTCCAAACGCGTGTCCTGCTCGGAAGCGGTTGGTCTTGTAAACTAGCGTTCGTAATGAAGAATTAACATTCGCGACGCAGCAAATTATGAAATCTCCAAAAGCCGTGCACAATTCTCTTCTTTAACTGCTTGCCGGCCGTCAATTGACGGCCAGGCGGCGCAGCTCTCGTGGCGGGTGTCATATGACGTCCTCGCTTTCCTAGGCCACCAGGGGGCGCGCCGGCGATCGCGCGCGCCCGCCGTGTCACTAGGCACCCGGTGCGCGTGCCCGGCGGCCGCGATGTCCGCCGGGCACCCGCGATTACCAGTAACACAGCAGGACCCTGGATCTGTGTGTGTAAACACACAGATCCACGGTCCTGTCAGAGGAGAGGAGACCGATGGTATGTTCCCAGTACAGAGGAACACCGATCGGTCTCCTCCCCTAATGAGTCCCCGCCCCCTACAGTTAGAATCACTCCCTAGCAACACAGTTAACCCCTCGATCACCACCTAGTGTTAACCCCTCCCCTGCCTGTCACATTTATACAGTAATCAATTCATTTTTATAGCACAGATCGCTGTATAAATGTGAATGGTCCTAAATGTGTCAAAAGTGTCCGATGTGTCCGCCGCAATATCGCAGTCACAATAAAAATCGCAGATCGCCGCCATTACTAGTAAAAAAATAAAAAAAATAAAAATGTTATAAATCTATCCCCTATTTTGTAGACGCTATAACTTTTGCGCAAACCAATCTATTGCGATTTTTTTTTTTACCAAAAATATGTACAAGAATACATATCGGCCTAAACTGAGAAAAAATTTGTTTTAAAGAAAAAAAAATGGGATATTTATTATCGCAAAAGGTAAAAATTATTGTGTTTTTTTTTAAAACTTGTCACTCTTCTTTTGTTTATAGCGCAAAAAGTAAAAACCGCAGAGGTTATCAAATACCACTAAAAGAAAGCTCTATTTGTGGGGAAAAAAATGATAACAATTTCATTTGGGTACAGTGTTGTATGACCGCGCAATTGTCATTCAAAGTGCGACAGCGCTGAAAGCTGAAAAAGGGCTTGGGCAGGAAGGGGGGCGAAAATGCACTGTGTTGAGGTGGTTAATGGGATAATAATGAAGCTGCTTTGCTGGTGGTACTGATGGAGTTATTGCAAACAAATTTTTAAAGGCTTTTTTTTTTTCTAGTGACATCAAGAATAATATTGTTATAGTTTTTTTTTTTTTTTGGGTATGTTACCACAACACCATTATCCCGGAGTTTTTAAGATCAAAGATACAACTATGTTGGTGTCCCTTGTCAATTTTATTTTTTTTAAATGTAACTGCCGACTCCAAAACTGTCATTTGAAGTAAAACACATAGCCAAGTATTATTCTCCACAATTTTTTTTTATTGTGCATTAAAAAAAAAAAAATTAGACATGCTATCTGCCAATAGAATTTTTAAACAAAAAGTGCATTCTATGCATCCAAAAATATAGAAAATATACCAAATCAAATCATTATTATTCAACCAAAAAAATAATATCAAAGCAATAACTCCAAGGCCAATAATAAATAACACGTTATCTCCTCCGATTCCGCAACATGTCTGGTTGACGAACGGCCGTTCAAAAACGAACTGAAAAGCAAAAAGAAAAGCTCAAATCAACACTCAGCAAACTTCTACTAACACGAAATTAGCAGAAGAAGCCCAAAGGGTAGCGCTAAAGAGCTGAAAAACCACGTAGTACATCACTACGTTCGTAATTGTTGGCCAACAATTGTGTGGCCGTGTGTTTGCAAGACAAGTTTGGGCCAACGCCCTTCGGACAATATTCCATGGTTTTGTTGGCCAACAATCCGATCGTGTGTACGGGGCATTAGTCATAGGGTAAAGCTTAGTACACACGGGCCGTATGTCGGGCAGTTTCTGTTGAACCCGCCGACATTCGGCCCCCTGTGTGTGCCAGCCGGCTTCTTGTGAAGGAGCATGACTGGAAAGGTCTGTCGACCGGCAATGGCTTATATGTCCTATCTGTTGTACTAGTGTTGAATCCTCATTCCAGTGCCCCCTTCTCCTTTTAGTAATACTTTATCTTTTCATATATTTTATACAGTGCATCTGAAAAGTATTCACAGCGCATCACTTTTTCCACATTTTATGTTACAGCCTTATTCCAAAATAGATTAAATTCATTCATTTTCCTCAAAATTATACCAAAATACCCCATAATGACAATGTGTCAAAAGTTTGTTTGAAATCTTTGCAAATCTATTAAAAATAAAAAAACAAAAGAGTCCCATGTACATAAGTATTCACAGCCTTTGCCATGACACTCATAAATTCAGCTCAGGGTCATAATGTTTCCATTGATCATCCTTGAGATGTTTCTACAACTTCATTGGAGTCCACCTGTGGTAAATTCAGTTTATTGGACATGATTTGGAAAGACACACACCTGTCTATATAAAGTCCCACAGTTGACAGTACATGTCAGAGCACAAACCAAGCCATGAAGTCCAAGGAATTATCTGTAGACCTCCGAGACAGGATTGTATGGAGGCACAGATCTGGGGAAGGGTACAGAAAACTTCTGCAGCATTGAAGGTCCCAATGAGCACAGTGGCCTCTATCATCTGTAAATGAAAGAAGTTTGGAACCACCAGGACTCTTCCTATAGCAGGCTGCCTGGCCAAGCTGAGCAATCAGGGGGAGGAGGGCCTTAGTCAGGGAGGTGACCAAGACCCCGGTGGTCACTCTGACAAAGCTCCAGCGGTTTTCTGTGGAGAGAAAAAAAACCTTCCAGAAGCACAACCATCTCTGTAGCACTGCACCTCAGACTGGGGCGAAGGGTCATCTTCCAACAGGCCAACGACCCTAAGCACACAACCAAGATAACAAAGGAGTTGCTATGGGACAACTCTGTGAATGTCCTTGGATGGTCCAGACTTGAACCCTATTTGAACATCTCTGGAGAGATCTGAAAATGGCTGTGCTCTGATGCTCCCCATCCAACCTGATGGAGCTTGGGAGGTCCTGCAAAGAAGAATGGGAGAAACTGCCCAAAAACAGGTGTGCCCAGCTTGTAGCATTATACTCAAAAAGATTTGAGGCTGTAATTGGTGCCAAAGGAGCTTCAACAAAGTATTGAGCAAAGACTGAATACTTCTGTACATGGGATTTTTTTCCTTTTTTTTTTTATTTTTAACAAAGTTGCAAATATTTCAAACAAACTTCTTTCACGTTGTCATTATGGGGTATTGTTTGTAGAATTTTGAGGAAAATAATGAATTTAATCAATTTTGGAATAAGGCTGTAACATAGCAAAATGTGGAAGTGAAGCGCTGTGAATACTTTCCAGATTATCTATATCTAGGCTACGCCTATTCAATTTTCATGATCTTTGTGGCTTCCTCTTGTCAGTGCCTAGGCCAGTCTTTCTCAACCTGTTTAAGGAACCCTTGAAATAATTTTAGGGTCTCAAAGAACCAGTGCTAATAATTTCTATATCTTAAGCTTATGGTCAGTGGCAAAAATGTTCCTTACATTTGTCATCAATAGGAATAATCTGTCCTTTTATATAGCTAAAATGATGATTGGTTTCATTGGTTATTTTATCTGAGAGGCTAAAATTGGTCATAGCTCAAGGAACCCCTAACAACCTCTAGAGCGGGAGTGTCCAACTCAATTTCATCATGAACATCAGCAGTATGGTTGCCCTCAAAGGGCCAGTTATCTCTGGGGTATGCAATGTACAGAGTGCAGGATTCAGGAGTGCATGATGTCCAGGATTTAGGGGTGTGCTGTGTACAGAGTGCAAGGTCTGGGTGTGCGCTATACACAGTGAGCAACACCAAAGCTTTTTCGCATTTCGCTCTACTACTCTGCTACTAGTATTTGACTCTGACACCTCTTGCCTCACCTTCCAAGGCAATCATTCTCCCTCTTAGATTCTAGAGATCTGTCCTTGCCGTGTGTGCGCAGGGACCTCCGGCCGACGCTGAGAGCAAAGCTGTCCCTTGTAAACACAGAAAGCGGGACTTGAGAGCTGGAGGTGGCAGAATGGAGTTCTGCCACTTTTCCGCTGCAAAGCTGGTTGTGTGGGCCACATAACAGGGCCTGGCTTACCGGCTTCGAGGCACGGGCCTTGTGTTTGATACATGTGCTAGAGGAACCCTCGTTGAGAAAGAGAGGCATAGACTGTCAGAAGAACCTAACAAAATAGTTCCTTGGACAACATCACAATGTCCTATAAGCTTGGAGTTATACTAAGCAGTTCCCACTTGCCCCATGCCTGCCCAATAACACCTCAATTAATTGATGTTTGGTTGCCTAGGAGCTGCAAATTGGTGAATCTAAGATTGAAGTGTGATACGGCAGAATAGTAGTTCTGATACAATTTTATTATAGTATGGGATCAGGTAGCAGATCAACAGGGAGTCAAACTAATTCATTTTGGAGGTCCAAAAATGCCCCCTTCATCCCTATCTCAACCCCCCCCCCCCCTATTTCTCCCGGCTCACCAGCGCAATCCACGAGCCGGGGAATGAATCTGGCAAGGGTGGCAGTTTGCCATAGAGCTGACCGTGGACCAGATGGTCCCTGGCCATCTCTGACCCTCGGAGGCTGGAAGTGATGTCATGATGTACCCTCTGCTGCCACATTTGGCACCTTTTGTTTTTGACAGGTACCTGTTCCCACTTCCGGGAGACCTTGCTGTGGTGATGTCCCCTGGAAATTCGCCCCCCCCCCTCCTCCTTCCAACACCGCTGGGCCATTCAGAAAGCGCAGTGCGATTCGTGCATGCACAGTAGAGAACTGTCTGTGAAGCCGCAAAGCTTCACTGCCGGTTTCCTGTTTAAGGAATGGCGGCAGCACCCGAGAGCTGATTGAAAAATCAGCTGGTATACCGACATTGCGGGATTCCTGAACAGGTAAATGTCCTAAAATTAAAAGTCAGCAGCTACAGTAATTGTACCGGCTGACTTTTCATTTTTTTGGTGGGGGTGGAGGTTCACTTTAAAGCTTTACACTGTTCACACTGTTGCGGGTACAGGACAGCTTGTAAATCGCATATTGTCTAGCAGCCAAAAAGCGCTGCTCTTATGCAGATGCACAGTCGTGTCCATAATTGATGATTAAACCCCCACACTTTGGAAAGAGCAGCGTGATTTCAGGCGAATAAAAGTGCATTTTGCTTGTGCATTATGCGGTTTCTGTGTATGGCTGTGTTTTAGGAAAGTTGCGGGGACTTTTTCTTTGCATTTCCGGAAGGTACAGCTGCCCGTTCAAATAAATTTGACTGCTTTGTCCACACAAACGTAGCAAGTTATGCTATGTGATTGGGAAGTTGTAACAAATATAAAGTAGGTGTTATCCCAATTTGGCTTGCAAAAGTGGAACTACACTTTAAATCTCACCTACTCTTACATGTCTCTGAGATATATTAAAATATTTCCGTTACATGAGTTGCCAGATTTCAGTGGCTCCACCTTTCTAGAAATCAAATACTTTCTTACAAAGACAAAGGACTTGGTACTTCCCAATGACAGCTGTTATGGTTGGCACCGGTAGGCTCCATTTTGCTCAGCGCTTTCAAGCTAATGCACGCAGGAAGATATTTAAAATTTGCCACCAGTGCTGAATCTGTGCCAGTGAAGATGAGGGATGGATCACGTCAGAGGCGAAACCTGCTGGAGATTTGACAAAGAACAGGTCCGGGCACTTCTCCCAGGGAATGTGCTGGCTTCTTAAACATGGCTAGCTCTCCGCGATTGTTTTGATAAGTCAGAGATAGCGGTTATTTTCAGCCGCGGGCCCCTCCGGGGACAATTTCTAGAGTCTCTCTTGGTGACATGATTTAAGAATGCTGTAAAATGACAAAAAATACTTCACTGAAGAGTAATTCTCACGGTGGATCAGTGGAATGCATTGTATTGTATGTTAATGTGTTATCTTCATGAATAATTACCTGTTTTGTTTTACCTGAACAACTTTGAGTGATCCTTCCAGTCGTACCCTGACTACCTATAACAGCCTTTCTCAACCAGGGTTCTTTGGAACCCCACCACACACACACACGGGTGCTAGGGCTTTTTTTAGCAATATCTGACTCTCGGATAATCATTGATACCAAAGATCGATCTTTTTTTTTTATCTATAAGTTGATCATTCTCCTCGTTGACTACCAAAGTAAGGAACATTCTTCCCAATCACCACCGTTGTAAGAAGCTTTCTACCCATTGATCACCAACTGAAGGAGCATTCTTCCCAGGGGCCACGAAGGTGAGGAACATTCTTCCCACCGACCACCAATGTAAGAAGCATTCTTCCCACCGACCACCAATGTAAGAAGCATTCTTCCCACTGATCACCAATGTAAGGAACATTCTTCCCACTGATCACCAATGTAAGAAGCATTCTTCCCACTGATCACCAATGTAAGGAACATTCTTCTCACTGATCACCAATGTAAGGAACATTCTTCCCTCTGATCACCAATGTAAGGAGCATTCTTCCCACTGATCACCAATGTAAGAAGCATTCTTCCCACTGATCACCAATGTAAGGAGCATTCTTCCCACTGATCACCAATGTAAGGAACATTCTTCCCACCGCCCACCAATGTAAGGAACATTCTTCTCACTGATCACCAATGTAAGGAACATTCTTCCCACTGATCACCAATGTAAGGAGCATTCTTCTCACTGACCACCAATGTAAGGAACATTCTTCCCACCGCCCACCAATGTAAGGAACATTCTTCTCACTGATCACCAATGTAAGGAACATTCTTCTCACTGACCACCAATGTAAGGGACATTCTTCCCACCGCCCACCAATGTAAGGAACATTCTTCCCACTGATAACCAATGTAAGAAGCATTCTTCCCACTGGCCACCAATGTAAGGAACTTTCTACCCACTGACTAACAAGGCAAGGAACATTCTTCCCACTGATCACCAATGTAAGGAGCTTTCTACCCAATGATCAACAGGGCAAGGAGCATTCTTCCCACCGACCACCAATATAAAAAGAGCATTCTCCCCACTAATCAGCAATGTAAGGGGCATTCTACTCATTGATCACCAATATAAGGAACATTTTTCCCCTTGACCACCAATGTAAGGAACGTTCTTGCTATTGACCACCAATCTAAGGGGCATTCTTTCCACTGGCCACCAATCTTGATATGTCAAATTGGCAGCAATTGCCGCCAATGACACCATCCTAATCGGTGCGACGCCGCATTTGCGGCGCTACACCAATTTCAAAAAGTTGTTTCTGTACTACTATTTGTGATTTCTGGCTGCGATTTACATTGACATCTGTGCAGAAACCTGCACAGATGTCTCTGAAATCGCCGTCAAAATCGGGACTGACATGCAGGGGTGAAATTCCCGCAGCTCAGTGTGAACCTGGGCTTAAGGCTGCATTCACACCTGACTGTTTTCAGCTCATAAAACGCCCGAAAAAACGCCCAACAAGCAAAATCCCATTCATTTTGATGGCACCTGTTCACATCTGAGCGTTTTGTCACCTGAAGCAAAACACCTTAGGCTCAAAAAAGAACATGAGCTTCTTTGGGGCAGATCACAGGCGTTTATTTGCTTTTTACATTGGTGACCTGTACAAAATCGAGGCAAAAACGCGCAACTTTGAAACGCTCAGGTGTGAATGCAGCCTAAGGCTGGCCATACATTATACAATTTTCTTCTATAGATTTCCTTTAGATTTACCAAAAACATAATATGAGGTCAAATCTAAACACTTTTAATTTGTGTGCAATCAGGCAGGCCCTTCAACTATACAGTTGAAGGTAAATCTAATGGAAATTGGATAAGAAAATTGTATAATGTATGGCCAGCTTAAGTCACTTGACTTGCAAGGAACAGGGACAATCGGGCAGGGGAAGAAAGAGCTGGATGATGCCAGTATACAGTGGCTTGCGAAAGTATTCGGCCCCCTTGAACTTTTCAACCTTTTGCCACATTTCAGGCTTCAAACATAAAGATATAAAATTTTTATTTTTTGTGAAGAATCACCAACAAGTGGGACACAATTGTGAAGTGGAACGAAATCTTTTGGATTTTTTAAACTTTTTTAACTAATAAAAAAATGAAAATTGGGGCGTGCAAAATTATTCGGCCCCCTTGCGTTAATACTTTGTAGAGCCACCTTTTGCTGCGATTACAGCTGCAAGTCACTTGGGGTATGTCTCTATCAGTTTTGCACATCGAGAGACTGAAATTCTTGCCCATTCTTCCTTGCAAAACAGCTCGAGCTCAGTGAGGTTGGATGGAGAGCGTTTGTGAACAGCAGTTTTCAGCTCTTTCCACAGATTCTCGATTGGATTCAGGTCTGGACTTTGACTTGGCCATTCTAACACCTGGATGCGTTTATTTGTGAACCATTCCTTTGTAGATTTTGCTGTATGTTTGGGATCATTGTCTTGTTGGAAGATAAATCTCCGTCCCAGTTTCAGATCTTTTGCAGACTCCAACAGGTTTTCATCCAGAATGGTCCTGTATTTGGCTGCATCCATCTTCCCCTCAATTTTAACCATCTTCCCTGTCCCTGCTGAAGAAAAGCAGGCCCAAACCATGATGCTGCCACCACCATGTTTGACAGTGGGGATGGTGTGTTGAGTGTGATGAGCTGTGTTGCTTTTACGCCAAACATATCGTTTTGCATTGTGGCCAAAAAGTTGGATTTTGGTTTCATCGGACCAGAGCACCTTCTTCCACATGTTTGGTGTGTCTCCCAGGTGGCTTGTGGCAAACTTTAGACGAGACGTTTTATGGATATCTTTGACAAATGGCTTTCTTCTTGCCACTCTTCCATAAAGGGCAGATTTGTGCAGTGTACGACTGATTGTTGTCCTATGGACAGATTCTCCCACCTCAGCTGTAGTTCTCTGCAGTTCATCCAGAGTGATCATGGGCCTCTTGTCTGCATCTCTGATCAGTCTTCTCCTTGTCTGAGCTGAAAGTTTAGAGGGACAGCCAGGTCTTGGTAGATTTGCAGTGGTCTGATACTCCTTCCATTTCAAAATGATCGCTTGCACAGTGCTCCTTGGGATGTTTAAAGCTTGGGAAATCTTTTTATATCCAAATCCGGCTTTAAACTTCTCCACAACAGTATTACGGACCTGCCTGGTGTGTTCCTTGGTCTTCATGATGCTCTCTGCGCTTTCAGCAGAACCCTGAGACTATCACCGAGCAGGTGCATTTATACAGAGACTTGATTACACACAGGTGGATTCTATTTATCACCATCAGTCATTTAGGACAACATTGGATCATTCAGAGATCCTCGCTGAACTTCTGGAGTGAGTTTTCTGCACTGAAAGTAAAGGGGCTGAATAATTTTGCACGCACCACTTTTCAGTTTTTTATTTGCTAAAAAAGTTTAAAATATCCAATAGATTTCGTTCCACTTCACAATTGTGTCCCACTTGTTGGTGATTCTTCACAAAAAATAAAAATGTTATATCTTTATGTTTGAAGCCTAAAATGTGGCAAAAGGTTGAAAAGTTCAAGGGAGCCGAATACTTTCGCAAGCCACTGTATGTATTTCTTTTATTATTATGTTGAGTGTATCGTCTTAAGGACCACCTCCTGCTACAACAGAAGATCCATACATACATGACTTATATAGGCCATGTCATACATCTGAAGTGTTGGAGCTGCCCTAATTACCAAAGGACCTTCCACATATAAAGGTTGAATTTATTTGTATTTTGTGTCTTTTTTTTCACTTTTTGAATATCTGCCTCCTGTTATACTATTTAAATTTTTTTTATTTTTTATTTGAATGAAGCAGGATAATGCACAACCTCTGCAAACATGAGACCTAATGATGTGTATGTGAGTTAGTATAGATTATCTCATCCCCATTCCTGTCACCTTGGTTGATTGATTGCGTCTCCATTCTGCATTTGCAAGAATTTGGCTGATTGGGGGTTGTGTTACTCTATACTCTGCGGCACCCCTGGGGGGGCTTCCATGGGTCAATTATGTACTCAGCAGTATTCTATTACTATCAGTTACGCTGCAGTACTCAGTTACTATCAGTTTTTGGGGGGGGGTTTTTTTGCAGTACTCAGTTACTCAGCAGCACTCTGTTACTCACAGTTACTCCTCAGTACTCAGTCACTCCACAGTATTCAGTTACTCAGCAGTACTCAGTCACTCCTAGTTACTCAGCAGTACTCCATTACTCACAGTTACACAGCAGTATTCTGTTACTTCTCAGTACTCAGTTACTCACATTTACTTTTCAGTACTCAGTCACTCCCAGCTACTCAACAGTACTCAGTTACTCAGCAGCACCATGTTACTCCCAGTTAATTCTCAGTACTCAATCACTCAGTCACTCCCAGTTACTCAGCAGTACTCAGTCACTCCCAGTTACTCAGCAGTACTCAGTCACTCCCAGTTACTCAGCAGTACTCAGTCACTCTCAGCTACTCAGCAGTACTCAGTCACTCCCAGTTACTCAGCAGTACTCAGTCACTCCCAGTTACTCAGCAGTACTCAGTCACTCTCAGCTACTCAGCAGTACTCAGTTACTCAGCCGCTCTCTGTTACTCCCAGTTACTTCTCGGTGCTCAATCACTCACAGACCCCTTTCACACTGAGGGCGTTTTGCAGGTGCTATAGCGTTAAAAATAGCACCTGCAAAACGCCCTAAAACAGCTGCTCTATGCACTCCAGTGTGAAAGCCCGAGGGCTTTCACACTGGAGCGGTGCGCTGGCAGGGCGTCACAAAAAGGCCTGCCAGCAGCTTCTTTGGAGCGGTGAACTCACCGCTCCTCCACCGCTGCTCCCCGGTTGAAATCAATGGGGCAGCGCTGCGATACCACCGGCAAAACGCGGCCCGGGGCGTATTGCGGGCGGATTTAACCCCTTTTCGGCCGCCCCAATAGCGCCGCTAAAATGATGGTAAAGCGACGCTAAAAATAGCGCCGCTTTACCGCTGACGCCCTAGGCGGCGCAGTGTGAAAGGGCTCTTACTCACATTTACTCAGCAGTACTCAGTCACTCCCAGTTACTCAGCAGTACTCTCTTACTCTCAGTAGTACTCAGTTACTCAACAGTACTCGCTTACTCTCAGTAGTACTCAGTTACTCAGCAGTACTCAGTTACTCACACTACACCCTCCTCAACCAGCGTCTCCACTACACATCATCAACCTGTCACAGTCAGTCCTCCTTTTCTATTTGTTATGCCGTTCTGCTCCTGCTCAGCCACCCCAGTAAACTGTCTCTGCACCTCCAGTCTCCCCCCCCCCCCCCCCCGGTCAGCCTGCCTCTCTCTGCTCCCGCTGCTTCCCTGGTCTGCCTGTCACACACCCCCCCCTCCGGTCTGCGGACACACCTACCCGCCGCCTCTCCCGGGTGCACACAAAGTGGATTTATATCCTTTTGTGACTAATAAAAAATATAATGAAATGATTGCTTTTGTGGACTGGAATTCAGCTTTAATATATTCTTACCCTGATCCCCAAAAATAAGACCTAGCGTGATTGTCGGTGATGGCTGCAATATAAGCCCTACCCCCCAAATAAGCCCTACCCTGTTTCCCCGAAAATAAGCCCTACCCTGAAAATAGGACCTACAAGGACTTTAACTAGGGCTTATTTTTGGGGTAGGGCTTATATTGCAGCCATCACCGACAATCACGCTAGGTCTTATTTTCAGGGAAACAGGGTACCTTTATGTGGGTGACCGATATATGCAGTTTGCATTTACAGGAAAAGGAGGCCAGAAATAAATCCACTGACAGCTGGGGCCAGAGGCCGGCACGTGTCCGCATGTAGATGACAGGGTTGGGGTGGGGGGGGGGCTTGTTTAATGTATGCGCAGAGAGAGCTCTATTAGACCCCCAATGTCTCTATAAAGAGTACCTGCTACCTGCCCAATGCTATCACAAGGACGTTTTTTTAACTCTTGCGTTAGCAAGATAGATAGTAATAAGAAAAAAAATTATAATAAAATATATTTTTAACAATGAACTGTAACCCCCATTGCCCTTCACACACCCACAAATGCAAATGTGATTCCAGGGTGCGCATGCAAACCAAGAATGCACCACACATATCACTGGGAACGTGAGTGAGAGCAATAACTCTAGCACCAGAGCTCACTGTTAAAGAGGAACTGCAGTCTGCTCACATAATCTGTAATAAAAACATTTTTGCCATTCTGAAGCTTCCCTCCAACCACTTTGCATATTATTTTATATATACTGTGATTCTGTACTTACCAAACATGCTGCGGAAATCTCCCTCCACTGAGTCTGGCTGCAACCATTTTAACTGTGGGCAGTTGAAGCTGCTGCCTGTTCACTTCCTGGTTTTACACAGACACAGAGAGGCACACCTCCAGCTCTGCAGCTCTCATTGGTCCTCTTATGTCCCCCCCCACCTTTCCTGGCAAACTCTCTCTCAAGTGAGAGAGAGAGCTGTGCATGATGTCATAAGCCTAGGCTAATGACCAGACAAGAAACAGGAAGTGGGCTGTATAAGGGATTTACTGGCAGAAAAAAAAAATACTTTTACTATCCAAGTTAAGTTAAAACAACAACAAGGGCAGAAGATTTAATAGATGGAAAGACGAAAAAAAATGACAAAAGTTCTGCTTTTACTCTAAACTAAAGAATATTAAATATTCTGCCCCGGAAAGTTTTACTCACTTCCTGACCAGGCCATTTTTGCGATACGGCACTGCGTCGCTTTAACTGACAATTGCGCGGCCGTGCCACGCTGTACCCAATTAAAATTGATGTCTTTTTTTTCCCCCCACAAATAAAGCTTTCATTTGGTGGTATTTGATCACCTCTGCGGTTTTTATTTTTTTGCACTATAAACAAAAAAAGACCGACAATTTTGAAAAAAAAAACCAATATTTTTTACTTTCTGCTATAATGCATATCCACAAAAAAAAAAAAAATCGAATTTCTTCATCAATTTAAGCCAATATGTATTTTGCTACATATTTTTGGTAAAAAAAAAAAATCCCAATAACTGTCTATTGCTTGGTTTGCGCAAAAGTTATCAAGTCTACAAACTTCAGGATAGATTTATGGACTTTCATTTACTTTTTTACTGGTAATGGCAGCGATCTGCGATTTTTAGCGGGACTGCGACATTGCGACGGACAAATCTGACCCTAAGTTACACTTTTTGGGGACCAGTGACTCCAATACAATGATCAGTGCTAAAAAAAATGCACTGATCAATGTATAAATATCACTGGCAGGGAAGGGGTTAAATGTGTTCCCTGGGGGTGTTTCTAACTGGGGGGGGGGGGGGTGTGGATTCACTGAAGGAAAAGAGAGACTGCTGCTCTGTGTCTCTTCTGAACGATAGGCGAATCGCGGCCGCCAGATCTGCTGATTGGCTTCCACTGTGTCCAATCACAGCAAGAGCGGTGCTCTGGCAGCACGCACACCCCCCCAAACCGCGTGCATGAAATCACGTACAGGTACATGATTTTGCGCACCCGCCGCCTTGCCGCAGTAAATCTACATGGCGTAGTCCGGAAGTGGTTACAATGTAGCCAATGGAGATTTTCGGGTACTGTCATTTTTTTTTGGAATGTCAGGGGCTCATTCAATTTTAAGACTTGGCATGTTTGGTATCTATTTACTCGACAACATAATCTTTTATATTTTAGCAAAAAAGAAATAGGTATTATATTGAGGTTGTGTGCACTAAAATTAATTTACAGTGATTGTAAAGTCAGAAGGTGCATCAAGATAAAAAGCCTTCTGTGTGCAGCAGCCCCCCCCCCCCTCCAATACTTACCTGATCTCCATCTAAATCCAGCAATGTTACAGGAGAGACTCGGCTGTGCAGGACTCTCCCTCCTCATTGGCTGAGATAGCAACGTAAGTCCATTGGCTCCCACTGCTGTCACTCAAAGTGAGCCAAAAAGGAGAGAGAGGGGGTGGA